>JANHZU010004967.1:55258-69641 GCA_032468055.1 Acrochordus granulatus | reverse complement strand
GTGAAGTTAGGGTCTTCAGCTTTTCATTCAGTTTAAGAGACCTCACAATTCAGGTTTCCCCCACCCCCTCCCAGATGGCAAGAAATTAAATTCACTGTATCTTTTTCATAAAGAACCAAAAAAGGGGTCCTAAAGCTATGTCTAACTGGAGGAAGAAAAACTAAAAAAATCTCCCAAAGGAAGGCGTTTTCTGCCAACCCTTCTTCATCCTGCTATCAAGAGAACAAAATAAACCTATCCACATTCTTAGTACTTACAGCAACTGCAAGGAAGGCAGGTGAGAAAACATTTTTTCTTTTATTTCAGAAAACGTCCCATTTACTAGGCTCCTAAAAAGAGACAGAGGAACAGAAAAATGGGCAGGAACCATTTCAATACTTGTTCTTACAACTTTCCCCAACACAGTGCCCCCAGATGTTTGGGTGATCATCTCCATCACGGGGAACTATCCTGCTGGAAACGATGGGACTTGTCATCCAATGCAGAAGACTCTTCCTTGCTCCCTCCTTACTGAGACTGTACCCCTATTTCTACCCAACATCTTCCCATTTCTAATTAGGCGCATATGATTTTGCTTTTCTCAAAACCTTAAATTTCTTTGCTCGTCTTTTTATGTTACTGCTGTACAACTTTGAGGAAAGAGGGCCCAAAGGAGAATGCAGCTACTGAAAGCGGACTAGGCTGTTCAGTCCAACATTAAGCCTGCTTTGAAGCATCTTTAAAGTCAGAAGAGCTTCCTTCCCCCAGGCAAAATCAGGATAGGCTCTACAAGATTTCCAAACCTTGGTCTGGCTGCTGCTGCTTCCAAGTGCCCAGGTTGACCCATTGGTCATTTCCAAAAGCGATTCTGCTCACTTGGAAGTTCACCCAGCGTGAGAGCCTCTCTCTCCAAGGTTTGATCCCAGATCGCTTGGAGGTGAATGAACCCTTCCCTTCCGTTTCCGAATATGGTCGCCGGCTCTTTCCCCGGAGTTTTTAGCTAAAAACACGGGTGCATTTTAACGTTACGGCCTTCGGGCCGGGCGTCTGTTTCCTGGAACTGCCCTGCCCCATCCCACCTCCATTACTTGAGGAGGAGGATGAAGACCTTTAGCGCAGAAGAACCCGGGTGGCCCAGGCCTGCTGGGACCTCTTCCTTGCTTGCGATGCGGACGCCAGTCGGGGCCAAAGTTGCTTTCTGTCCTTTCCAGCCCTGCCTCCCTGCCCTGCGCTGCGCTGCGCTGCGCTGCACTTACAAGGAGCTGATGTCTCCGGGGAGGCTCCGCGGCACATTGGCCGAGCCGACGCAGATGATGGACTCTTTGGTGCAACTGCAAGTAGCCGGGCATCGGAGCAGCTTCCTCAGCTGGGCGCGCTGCAGCAGAGACGCCGTCGCCAGCAACAGCAGCAGCGGCCAGAAGGAGCCGCCGCCGCCGCCGCCGCCGCCAGCCCGCCCGCCAGCCATGCCGCGCTGCCCGTCTCCGTCTCCGCCGCTTCCTCCTCGCCTCCGGGCTGAGCGAGGCTGCCGCCGCGCTTGGAGAGGCTGCAAGTGGCGCGGGAGGCAGGCAGCATGCTGCAAACGTCTCGCCCGCGGTCGCTGCTGCTGCTGCTGCTGCTGCTCCTGCTGCAGCTGCAGCGGCAGCGGCAGCATTGAGCCTCCTCTGCAAGGGCTGCCGCTGCTGCAGCTGCGGTGGCGCTGCCTCTGCCCTTCTGAATATTCCAGCCCCCCCCCCCCGGCCAGCTGCGAGAGTTTCCAAAAGGTTTCCGGCTCCCTCCAGTGCCCGCTGGCTATCCCATGTGCCCCCTCCCCATTGAAAGAGTCCCTTTTCTTGCAAGGAGCAAGGAGGGGACGTTCATGCCTGCCTGTCTGCCTTGGTTGAACCCAATCCCAACCTGGTAGGGTAGGTTGGGTTGATGTGGCCATCACTTAGGAAGCTTGGTGGGCAGCTCTTTAGCTCCCACCCTGTGAGGTAGGCTGGGCCAAAGAAGGGACTGGTGAAAATCCAAGCCCACCAGCAAAAGCAAAGTGACATGTTTCTTCCAGGTGTGGGTCTGGAGGGTTGAGAAGAGGGGGGTGACATTTGCAAGGGTTTGCAGTCTTGATTCCACTCTAGCAATGCCTGCATCAGGATGTTGGGGGGATCCCATGGAATTACAAGCATCAGGTCATGATGGCTTGGCCCACTGGGCTTGTAGGGAACAAACTCACTGGGTATCAGCATAGGTATCTGTTGAGTCTACCCGCTTTCACATCCTCTTTCCAGACAACCCTGAGGAACAGCCAAATTAATTTGCTTAACCCAACTTCTGACCTGGGTTCTTAAAACTTGCAGGTTCTGATTCTCTGATGGAGAAGATCACCTCCAGTCACTCCACCTTCTGACTGGTGTACCGTTCCAGGAGGAAACACATCAAGTTAGAACCAGAATAGTACCAGGAGTAGATCCGTAGATAGTCCGTAGATCCCACAGTGGAGAGTAGAGAAACTGAGAGCTTCAAAGGGACATCTCCCCAGACTTTGGGGACTGATGACTTCTCTCCGGCTTGGTCTTAATGATTCGGTAGCACTTGGCCCATTCACAATTGGTGGAAACAGGAATTGGGCAAGTGCTACAATATTAAATATTTATTCCTTTTTTATATGGCTGGATGTCAGACCACTCCTGGCAGTGGATGTACAATGCATTAAACTTAAAATAATACTCAAAGGATCAAATCACCGTTGAAAATGTTCTATGCCATTGACAAGAGGAGGCAGCTAAAATTAAATAATAAAAGGAAAAGGTGGATGGGAGTTAATGAAATTGGATCCCTCTCGATTTAGGGCAAGCAGATCTGGTGAGGCAAGCAGAAGTAACATTAGAGCACATGGATCAGAGGGCATTCAGTTTTGGGCTGAGTCCATTGCCCAGAAAATAATGTTCTCAGTGTCCTTGCTATTAATAGTTCTTCTTACTTTTTGCTATGGAATAATCTGAGGGAGCTTTTTCTAGATTGTCTGTTGCTGGATTTCTACCACATGACTCTATGAAGTGGGATTCAGCTTACAAAGCAGGACATTTCTGCTTGCCCCCATTCAGACCAGGTATCCGTATGATGTTTTAAGTGGCATTTTACATTCTGAATGCGATGCTCCTCATCGAGGCAAGCCTAAGACAGACTGAATCTAAGGCCCAGATGAAGATATTTCGCTTTCAGTTAAAAGTACATTTTTCATAAGCGTTGGGCTTCTTTTGAGCATTGATTCTTTTCATGTATTCTGGAAGCTAAAGGTCGAGAAAAAATTCCACCACCTCCCTCCTTGGTGGGAATGGGTTCCCACCAAGCAAGAGAGACTTTGAGATAGGGGCATGATAAAATAGATGTGTAGGAAAATCAAAGAGAAACTATACCAGTGATTAAGAGAGCACTCAAGGGAATCTCCACTCATCGCAACTTCTGGTGGAATAGGAACACGGGCTTTCTGTCTTTCTTCTTCTGAAAGGACGTTCATAACCTCAGAACAGCTCTTTTAATATGAACTTTCAGATCAAGGTTCTAAAATCATGTGGTGACGAGCAACATTTTGTTTAGCAGCTTTCAAAGAAAGTAAAGAATGATAAAAGTCAGCGGCCTTCCCTTTTATTGTCACATTTCGCACCAGTTTGGTGAGATGTTTGCAACCAGCATAGTCGTTATTTTTTATTATTATTACTATTTGAAGTAATGAAATTATTTCTTTTTTTACTGGGCAAGAGCAATACTGGTTGAGATAAAGTAAACTGATTTGGACAGTTGGATATCTACTGAGTATGTTTGGTAAGTTTTATCCTCTCTCATATAACATACACAGACTTCAAGGTGAACAGCAACCATTTATAGAAGGGGTGTTCAACCTCAGCAACTTTAAGATGTGTGAACTTCAACTCCCAGAATTCCTCAGCCAGCATAGCTGACTGAGGAATTCTGTGAGCTGAAGTCCGCACATCTTAAAGGTTGGACACCCCTGATTTATAGAAGATTGCATAGTTTCTTCCTTCACCATGTACATGACACTTTTCAACAATCAAGCACTATTAATTTTACTTATAGTAATTTTATTTACTATTTACAATGAAGGACAGACTCTCTTCCTCCCCACAAAGAAGCTTTCTCTTTATAATTTTGTGCCCATGCTGCTTCTGTCTTCTCAAAAGAAGACTGATTCCATACAGGGTAAACATATTTTTAAAATTGTAACCAACAGCAGCAAGCTCTAACACAAAGTTCTTGAAAAATGAAAACCAAACATACTAATTAGTAACTCTAGATTAGTAGATGGAAGAAGGAGGTGCATGAACAAAGGGGTTGCCTTCATGAAGACTTTGAATTTTTCTTTTCCTTACAGCAAATGTGTCTGCCTGCCTTCCTGCCTGCCTACCTACCTGCCTGCCTTCCTGCCTTCCTGCCTTCCTTCCTGATCACATAGCCCAGTTTTGTATGGCTCTAAGATCTGACACAAAGAAAAGAAAACAAATTTCCACTGTGTGCCTTCTATCTCACACTGATACCATTAGGATACATATTTAAAGATGAAATCCTGGGAGCCTCTCAGCTTGGTGCAGTGATGGTTGTTGTAACTATATGAATTACAAATAAGTAATAATGCAATGCAGTTTAAGGAAGAGAAAGATTAACAAGAGGGTTACAAAGCAATTTTCAAAAGCAGCGGCTTGTTGTAATTCGTTTTCTTCAAAAGGCGAATTGATCTTTTTCAAAGCAAACCATTTGATTTTGCCATTTCTGCTACTTCCATCATCTTCACCAACCATTCCTCTCTTGTATTTTAAAATTTCACATTTTTTGCACATATAATAGTCTTGCAGCAGTCATCATATATAAAAAAACAATCTTCCTTGTCGTCCATTAATTCCAAGAAAAAAAAGTTCTGCTTTCAATTGAATGTACAGTATATAGTATTAAAACTCTCATTTTTATGACCTTAACTGGGTGAAGCAGTGCCTCCTAAGGCAATAATTTTCGAACCAAGGGTTCTCAAAGGGCTAATTTAGAGAATGCATCCAAAATTCAGGAATTATGACTCATAAGGAAATGAAATTTGGGGAGGTTGCAGCTGCTCAGTGCTACTCTCTGCTGCTGTGTTGCTGCTGTAATCACATCATCTTCAATGTTCTGTGACAGTTTTCCAGCCGGTGTCTCAACCTCTTGCTCCCTCCCTCCCCCATTTACCTGCCTGTTAGGAAGGGAAGGGAACAGAGATTTCTGATGCTTCCTGCCAGATTTCTACAAGGAGACTCAGTGGAGAAGCCAGCAGGAAGTTAGAAGTACTCTGGCTTTTTCACAAGTCCACTAAGCATGATACCATGTCCTTTCATGTTATCCATTATCCACGTTTTCAACGTCACTGTGAGCTGCCTTTATACATACTAGATAATTTTTCCACAGCCATCTACTAACAGTATATTGTTTTCTAAAAGTTCTCCTTTAGATTATCACATAACCCTTTCAACCATGTTCCAACAATGTGTTATGTCTAAAATGCTTAGCTCATGTGATCATACACTCTTTGTTCGTCCTCCATTTCCAATCTCAGCGAGAATGTGTACCTTTTGGCAATTCCACGTTTGTAGCTAATTCGACTTCGGCTTCTATTTTCTGTTGCTCATTTCCAAATGTCTTGTTATCTGTCTTGAATCTTTCTCTTAACGATGCATGCGAAAACCACTGAAAATTACATCCTTCTGAAACCAGTTGTTCTTTCATGTATTTATTCGTGCTCTTGTTCCAGCAACACTTGATAGGTTAACCTCTTCTCTTTACCTGCTCTTTCTTTCCTATAAAATGCTTCTTATGCCAAGACCCATAATGGCATTTTCAAGCACAAATTTACATAAAATCATCCAAGTTTCAGAAGTTCCTTCGATCTTCTTTTGAGTGGCCTGACAGTGTAAGAGGAGACAGTGTAGAGGAAACTACTTTTCATCCAAATAAAACACCTGCATGGTATGAATGTTATAGAGCATTGTGTTAAACAAATATTACTTCTTTTATAATCTAGGGATGAACAGATAGCGCAAAAAATAAACAGGATGAATCAAGACGGATTCAGTTTCAACTAATAACATTCTTAAGTGTCAAAGGTTTGAAGAAATCCTAATTCCAAAACTATCTCCATTTTAGAAAAAAATGATGAAATATTGCCACAAAAATACACTAGTTATTGTTCCGTTAAGTAAGTTATAGTTCTTGAAATAAACTCAAAGTAAAATGGGAAAAGAGAAGGAATATACAAAGAAAAAAAGAAGATCCATATAGTATCTATATGAGATTAATTCAGTCCTTAAACTCATCATTAAATCAGCTTATTCTTGGAATATGGAGACATTTTGAACTTTCACAGCAAACACATACAGTACTGTACGAAAGTCAGGCCACCACCTGCTTTGTTTTAGCAAAGTTTTTAATGACCATCCAGAATTATTTTTGGGGGTCTCTGTGTTAAGATTCAGACAGAAAATACAGGAAACGCGTGCACAAAATTTAAGCACGCACCATTTTCAGAACCAAATGGCTTCTTCAGGCAAAAGTCAGGATTAAATGGTCAGGACTAAATGCGTGCCATTTTAGCCTATGGAAGCTGTTTTCCCCCCTGCTTTTTCCTGTTTCTGAATACTGCATACGATATTTTTTTATTTTTTTGCCAATAATAGTAATATGACTATTACAGCAAGGACGGTTTTTGTACAGTTGGATCTTAAAGTTCCTGAAAGGCGACAGAGAGTTCCTCCTTCATTTAATCTATCCGTTTGCCCCTTTTGGCTGGAAAACCTTCCGGGCGAACCTCCGTTCTAGATTTGGCATGCAATGAACTTCCTATTGATCCAATAACACGGTCACTTGGTGGCAGCCCTTGTGCCAACTCCTGTCAAACTCTGGCTGCGGTCAGCAAAGGAGACCAGGCCATTCGGAGATGGTTCAGCCCCCTTTGGAAATTATCAAGTGACGCAGCTCTTAACTCTTGTGGGACATCCGTGCTTCCCTCATCGCAGTGGGCTCAGGAGTTTGGACGCCCGGGCTCACCGTTTGTGAAGAGTGAAGCAGTCAGCTAAGTTGTTCTCTTGCGTTTTTTGTCAAGAGAAGAAGAGATGTGCTTTCAGGACCTACCTGGGGTTGAACAAGCTTGGATGGAAAGCAACCACTGGTTGGGCAGTCATTTTGGGGAAGATGATAAACCCACTAAGAGATAAATATACTGTATCCAGCTTCACCCACATCCATTTGCAGATTGTCAGGTGGATTTGGGAAACCTGCCAGATGGAAAGACTAACTGTCTGGAACTATTCTAGGAAGGAGAAAATGTGTTATAATTATTTGACAACTTGAGCATGTCCTTCAGAGCACACCTGACCCAGTTTCACTCCTCGTCAAATATCCTACATAGGATATATATATATATATATAAATATAGGCTTATATTTATTCCTGGTCTTCTGCTAGGTAGTCCAGAGATCTAAGTCTCTTCTCAGGATTTCCAACAGCACCTTCAGATTTCAGAGTACTCTGCCCACCAAGATCAAGACGGCTCCCTCCCTTTCGTCACTCAGAAAGGGGCTCAAAACTGTCTTCTAGAATGGTAGATCCTCAGCAGGGACAGTGGTGAGTAGAGCCACGGTCTATTTTATCTTGGTTTTATTAGATTCTTGTGCCTTTAGACGTTTAATATTTTTATCATTCTCAGTCACCCACAATCAAACTTGTGGGCAGCATGCAAATGTCAATGAAGGAATGCGCGATTCATCTTTTTATGAAAGAGCTTTATTATGGTACGATGAGATGGGCACAATCCACTGTTTTCCATGTGGCTCTTTTTATTTAACTTTCCAATCGTGCTAAAAAAAGAAAGATACTAAAAATAACAGGCACAAGCATTGATGGCTTTAACATTTCACCAACGGCATAACTGGGCGACTTTAGTTTCTGGACTTATGAAGAATTTCCTTTCGGCAGCCAAATGGATTTCTTTCAGCTGTGAAATCCTGCTAATGTATATCATTTTTCCACTTCCTGTCAGTCCATGCTTTACGCATGCTTTTACCTCTCTGCTATATTAGTGAACAAATTCCTTGCCAAGCCTCATTTTCAAAACAGTAAAATAAAGAAAAAATATTCTGAACATGGGCAGTTTTTATAGTTTAAACTCACTTTAAACCACAGCATCATCATAACTACTGGGTTGTTTGTTGCTGAATGCGTTGGCTTGTGAAAGAGCACCATTTTTACATTTGAAAGATAATATTCAAATATTCCTTAAAATCTAAAAATATACTTTAAAACGAGAAATCGCCACAAACCCCGCTCTCTTTCACTTCACATATATATTAATCAAGTCTGTTTATAGACCGTGAGAAACAATTTTAAGGCCCAAGGGTGTCCATAAGAAAAGCTGCACATTAAAAAAAACAAAACAGTTTTGATTGCACCATTACAGCCACTGCTTTGATTATTTTTTCCCATTTCTTGCAGACAACCTTGCTTGGATTCCAGAGAAGATATCAACTCTGTGTGGGGCACCGTGAATCATTCTGATCAGCAGGAACAGGGGTGAAAATAAAACTATTCCCATAATAATCTATGGCACATCCACGCTCAGAATAAGGTGTACAGTTTTGGTCACCGAAATAACCAAAGGGCTCCACACTTTCCCAGTGAAAAAGGCCTGGATTGAAGTAAGGATGAAAAAGAAGACAACTGAAGGAAGACTTCTATGTGTCTAGAAGTCATTTGGGGTTGTTCTCCTTGTCTTCAAAGACTAGGTCTCTGAGTCATCAGATGATGCTGATTGGAAGGAGATGTAGAAGAAAAGAAAGCACTTCTCACCCAAAACACAGTCAACCTTTGGAATCCTTACTCCATAAGACAGGGAGATGACAAATTATAGATTGTCATGTGTCAAAAGACTGTCAGTGTTATTTCTAAAGAGATGACACTATGGTTCCAAATACCTGCTGTCGGAGAACAATGGCAGAAGAGAAGGATGTTTCCACCTGCTACTTTTGAGCACCCTAGAGTAGTATTTCTGAACACTGGGAACTTTAAGATGTGTGGACTTCAACTCGCAGAATGCTCCATACATCTTAAAGTTGCCAAGGCTGAGAAAACACTACCCTAGAGGCTTCTGGTTGGCATCAATAGAACGAAAGTGCTGACTAGGATGAACCTTGGCCTGATCCAAGAGGACTATCCTTTGGTTCTTACTAAAAGGAGAGTATCTGTCTTTAAAAACACCTTGGACAAAATCAGTGTACCAATAACAACCGGTCGTAAGGATGCTTTTAGAAGATTTTATCAGTCTTGGGGACACTGAGTGATTGTAATGGTATGTGGGGATGATCTTGGGAGTCAGGGCAATAAGACACAACCAAGAGAACAATCAGACAAAAGTCAGTTTAGCCGGCAGCATGAATGTGGGCAGGGTAAAAGACTCTTGATTCTTTAAGAAGAGACCCTCCTTAATTTGCGGGTTAAAAGGAAACAGGAGAAATACTTTAAGACTTGCAAGATTCTGATAATGTAGCCTTTCAATAAAGTGGAATGAGCTCATCTGCACTCGTTTCCTGTCTGGTCTACCTTGTAAGGCTTACATCAATCTTGCAAGTTTGACCAGAGATATGTCTGGAGTCCTCTGGATGTTCATTTGGAAGCCTTGAACTTTGGCCAATACAAATCGTAATTAAGTTTCCAAAGGGGTCTTCGTATTTGTTTTGAGGCATATAGTTGTGATATAGCCAGGGCAGCCCTTTGTGGTATGTATCCCTTCCACCAAGGAAGGCATCAGCATCCTTACCTTTAGTGTCTATGTATATTCTAATTAATTTAGGTCATTATTTGTAGCAAAATCGCAAAAAATGCAAAACATTTGGACTTTTGTAACTGGATGTAATTGAAAATAGTTTCACCTCCTATCCAACAGACTTTTTCAATCTCTTGCCTTTAGTGTTGTTGAAATGGATATTCCAGTCTAGGCTAAAATATCTTTGTTACTGATTTGTTTAAAATATTATTTTGCATAGTAATAGCCATTGTATTTATTTTCTCCCCGATCATTCCTGGAACATGATTATTTTTTGTCATGAAAAGAACTAAATTGTGGCTAGTGGTTCTTACATTACTAGCAGTTTAGAAATATAGGTCTATTTGTGTATATAAACAATGTGATGCTGCAGATGAACTGATGGTCCCCTTCTCACAGCTATGGATGATCTACCAGTAGAAGAATTCACGCCTCAGGAAGTATCACGAGATGGTAGGACAGAGCCTGGACCCTATGTTGCTAAGCCTGAAGTTTTTTGTTTTTAACTAGGCTTTGCATCTACAAAGTATCACTTTTGATCTCTGTACTTGTGGATTTGTCCTTTAACCATGTTATTCCACGGTAATAAAAAAAGATGCATTCTGAGCTGCTTCTGAAGAAAAGGATGAAGAATGAAGTTGGTAAGCTACTTCCAGGAAAATTCTCTTGCTTATTTTCATTGGAAAATCCTTGATCAGCCTCTCAAGCATCACAAACCCTAGGTTAGATGCGCCACGGTAGCTCTTGAGAAACCCATCTCTCCTTGGAAAACAGTAAAGCTCTTGGTAAAGGCACTGAGAAAGGGCAAAACCAACCTCAGTTTCTTTCTGCATAAACAGAGGGATTGAAGTCTCATCCTGGCTTTTTACAGCAAAACCCCAGCGTTTCAGGGAAATTTGCTTCCACCAACAGTTCATTTCACAAAGTGACTGTACTGCGTCTCTCTCTTCCAAGGTATGGTTGCTGGGTAAATCCTGAGCTGGCAAAGCTAATCTGTATTCCTCTCTCCGAGTCCTGGTGGTCAGGAGCACCTGGAGATACTACTAGGGAACGAACCGCACAAATGAAGTACAGCGTGCAAGAGGGATGCTATTTATAGAATCAGAATATCAGCATTTTCCAGAATTTACACAAAGCAATTTCAGAGAAAAAGAGCAATGCTGCTGCTCTTTTGTCTGCCTTCCTTGCAGCCAGAGAGAGCGCAGACAGCAGAAAAGATCTCCTGGGAGGGCAGACTGAAGACTGATGACCGATGGTCCTCCAGACAACTTCTTAGTGCTAACAACAAAAACGGGGCTCACTTCTTTCAGGCATTAAACAAAATCAAGGTGGTGAGCTGGTGAAGGGTATACTAGGAACTAAGTTCACTTTGATACTGACATTTGGCCTACTAGAGGAGCAAAGTTTTGCACTCATCTGGGCTACTACAGCCAGTCTTAGTTCCTGTGGTCATCGTGCCCTTCACTGGTTCCACCTTAACTTGCCCAAACAGATGGTTCACGACAGCCATGAAAGCCAACAATGGCAACTTGACCCACTGAGAACAGCCCTGCAAGCTGGCAACTTACCAAAAAGACAATTTAGTAAGATATAGAAAAAGTAGAAGTCTATTTAGTGTGCATTTATTCACCATAAGTATTCATCATAGGCTTGGACAGTGTTCAACCAAGGGAAATGCCAAGGAAACAGTAATATAAAACAACAACAACACAAACAAACATAAAATATGCAGACAAAGATAGAGACGGACATCTACAACCATCAAATGGAGCAAAAAGCCTGAAGAGATAGGAAGGTGTTCATGTCGTTCTAGAAGGTGAAAAGGTGAGGAAGGCTGTTTTATGGGACAGAGCCATCACAGAGAAGTCCTGTTGCTTTCTCTAAGTCCCACGAAGCCACAAGAAGCAGGATCTGGCAGCAAGACTTCCTGAAATTGTTATTCTTTTACATACTGCACTCATATCTTAAGCCCCAATTGGAAAAGTAAAGTAGCTAGTACAGAAACAACTAGCTGTGAGAACCTCAAGGGTTTGCTCCAAATGTACAACAGCTTAATTTTCTCACCGCGATCATTGGAAAAGAAAGGACAAAGCTCGAAACCCAGCAAGTTGTTGGACTTCATACATGAACTTTTGATTTAGAAAGTCTTCGGAGCACGCTGGCTCTTTGGCTATGAAACAGAGATGAGCACCTCCCTTAGAGTCGGCCACAACTGGCAGGGGAAACCTTTACCTTTCAAGGAAAAATGGGTGCCGTGGTCATCATAGCTTGCCAGCCCTCTCGTTTTTTAAAAAACCGGTTCCATAAAATGTATTAATTTGCCATTTCAAGCATTTACATACTACATATTTACACTTCTTCCTACAACATTCTGTATGTCCAAGTTAAATACCCTTCTTATGCTCCAAATCACTTAGATACCCTTCTTATGCTCCAAAGACCCTTCTTATGCTCCAAATCACTTAGATACCCTTCTTATGCTCCAAAGACCCTTCTTATGCTCCAAATCATTTAGAACATTGTGTGCTGTATAAGTTTGTGGTTTTTATAACCAGACTCCTCATTTTGTGGTTGATGTCTTCTCTTTCACTTCCATTCCCGTATTTTATTTCTTTCAGAAATTGCTGGGTTGGGCATCTGTCAACGGTATATAAAATTGCCAATTCCCCCTGGGTTTTCTGTCAAAAGTTAAACCCATCCAGCAAATCCTTCTAAATGTGCCCAATGAATAGGCTACCAGGAGTCCCGTTTTTGTGGCTGACCTGTCTGCCTTTCGTAAAGGAGGACTCAGAAACACATGAAGCCACCTTGCTCAAGGTGCTGCTGAAACACACTCGGAGTTAGGCATGTTCTTCGCTCGAATGTGCATCTTCCATGCAGAAGTGACAGAACAGACGTGTTTGTTTTCGACCAAAGCTGGCTGTGCTTCAGGTGGCCCCAAGTGCCACATTTCTTTCTCCCAGAGTCTCAAACGGAATGGAAGCCAATGGATGCTTCATGGGCTAGAAAGGGTAAAAAGAAGAATGTGAGCATGCGCAGAGCTCAGAGAAATCCACGAGGATAATTTTTGCCTGCCAGTGCCGGAGAGCTTCATCTCTACTCCAAATTTTGAAACGCTGCCCCTTATACTGAAGCAAGGCCTGTTTGCTCAGCTACTGCCACCCAACAGTGTCTATTTCCCTCTGTAATTAAATCATAGGAGCTTTTGATATGCAATAAGTACTGTAAAGGCATTCAGAACTCAAGGGAAATCAGACAGGTTGTCCTGCTTTAGATTATAACCAAAAACTTTGGCAAAAAGTCAAGGATGACTCACAGGTTTATTCACAATAGGGTAGGAAAACCAGTCTGGAATTCAAGCTGTACAGGCAAAGCTCAAGAATCAAGTTCACAGCACTGAGTAAGAAAGCTTCCTCTAACAAGTAATAAATGTGTATAGTTATTCTTGTATTTTTAATAGTTAATGAAAATTAATTTAATTATTTTTTAATTTACATACATACATACGTAGCTGGCGTAAGAAGTCAGTGCTTAAGTTTGCAACTTACGAGCAACGTGTGGGCAAAGTTAGATACGTCTTCCTTAATCTTTGAACAAGGATGTAAGGGTTCAAGGAGCCTCAAGTCTAGATAAACCACATCATCTCTAATGGTTCTGCATCTGCAGGTTAAGCAGAAAAGTCTAATGGATGGTTCTACCCGCACTCCCTGGGAGGTTAGAGTTCAAAACTGTTTAAATTCTGAAGCTGAGACAACTACATTGAAGCAAATAAAAATCAGAATAGTCCATTTTAAGAGTACTGAGACTGGGCCATCATGCGTGGCTCAGAAGTTTTACATGACTCAGATACTTTATTGGCCAAACATGGATAGACACGCAAGGAATTTGACTCCTGGACAGCAGCATTCAGTATACTTGCAATATCAATAAACAACAATATAAGACAATGCATAAGAATGTTAGTTATTTGGTAACTGTGTAGTTAGTAGAAAGGAAGTATCACAAAGTGTAGAATTAGTTTAGAATTCTCTACTCTTCTGTCCTGATTGGTTGATGATATTGGGTTCAATGTATAGGTAGTCCTTGCTTAATAATTGGTCACTCAGTGACCAGTTCAATGGATCCCCCCAAAAGGTACTTATGACCCAGTTCCAGAGTTTGCACCCCTCTCCCATGGTCACATGATTGCATTTTGGGCAGCTGGCAGTCAGCTTGCACTTATTTTATTTATTTATATTTATTTATATTTTAGACACATATTTCTATGCTGCCAAATTCTGAAGACTCTTGGCGGCTTACATAGGTTAGCTATCTATACATTTTTTTTGTGTAAACTAATCCCACTCACCCCTGCTGGCCGGTGTGATGTTGCTTCCGGGGATCTCCGCATGTCTGCTCCGCCCCCAGCGGGAGGGTGGGCCGCCTTCGCCTCGCTGCTCAACTTCCGCGCTGCCGCTCACCCTCTTCGCCGCTTGCCTTGACCGACCCGCCGAAGCCAGCCAGCTCCCACCAAAGTGGTACCCGATTTGTCTACTCGCCAGTTGTTACGTGCTTTCGAGCTGCTGGGTGGGCAGA
>JANHZU010004967.1:19802-30637 GCA_032468055.1 Acrochordus granulatus | reverse complement strand
TCTTCGGCTTGGAAACGGGGATGAGCACCGCACCCTAGAGTCGGTCACGACTGGCAGGGTCTCCTTTACCTTTTTACCATGTATTTACTGTCTGCCCCAGCCCATTCCAGAGTCTGTTCAGACAACAACAGCCAGAGATTCTCCTGGCCTCATCCCTCTCTGAGAAACTCAGCAAGATCTTATTGCCAGCAGCTACACCACCACCTTTAAACTCAGAGCTACCAAATATTTACATGGGGATTTATTTACCTGTCAGGTACCCTTGGAGCAAAACATGATGTAGTAGAATGAACACAGAGAATATTATCAGCCCCAAGATCCAGGATTTTAGCTTCCACTGCCTGGAGATCGGTACGCAGTTCATCACCTTCTAAAACATTTTCTATCACCACTGGCTCAAAACCTAGTCCAGCCAACAAAAAGAATGAATGAATGGACATTGAGGGTCCTTCTGAAATTAAATCTTTCCTCTGCAACCCCCTCCCTTCCAGCTCAAACATCTGTTGTTCTATTTATGTATAATAGTAATTAGTTTTGAAATTTATGACTTATTTATGAACATGATGTGTAAACAGGCATTTCCTTTGAAGATACCCAACCATCTGTAAATATCTCAGGGAACTCAAAGAAAACTTCTCTCTTGACAACTAATTGCTCTGGAAAGACCAGTCATCGAGTCATTGTTGACACTAAAAAAACTCACTTGCCTAACAAAGAAAAGATCCAAATTAAAGCCAGGAGAGTCAACAAAGCTGATGAGAATCATTGACATTCACATTTTGGGCCCCAGAATTAAGCCAGGACATCAGAATAGGTCACACAATTTTGAATTTTTAAAATACTCTCACGATAGATTAAACAAGATAGAAAGATATAATGCTGACTTTCACTTATTTTAAAGACTTCCATTTTTTCTACATTGAAGATATAAGACAATGTGAAAAACTGTGGTATTCTCTTTCTGACTACTGCCCTACAATGCGTTAATTAATTAATTTATTTAATCATGTCTGTGAAGACTCTCACTCGTCCAGGGTAACTGCATCGCAACAAAGTTTAAAAAAAATTGAGAAAGCCTTTTGGATTAAAGGTGAAATGTCTTCGACTTGAGAAAAATCCAGTCCAGATGCCTGTTTTTTAAACTTTGTTGCGATAATTTATTTAATGTATATGCCGCTGAAATCCGGAGACTCTTGGCAGCTAACAAATAATTTTTTTTAATGAAAAAAGATTTCCCACAAACGAATAACAAGATCTTGAAAACAATACAGCTTTCTTTTATTTGACGACATCTCCCTTACTATCTGAAAGAAAAAGCAAACAGTGGAGAATTGGTGGGAAGAAAACATGAGAAAAGATAATAAACAGTAGCTATCTAGCCAGACTACTTTCCAGTTGTTAAAATTTATAGAAGAGGAACTAATTATGTAAATCTTCTGAAACAAAGTCAAAGTTTGCAATTTACGTAAAACTGACCTTCACAAACTGAAATTTTAATATAACCACATCCAAACATCTTCCCACCTATGAACTGCCCTAAACTAGAAAATGAGCTACTGCTACTACATAGAATTTGCTTTGTATTTCAATTGCTACAAAGAGGAAGATCAAGGAGAGCTAATGGATTAAAAAGAAAATTACAAAAAGGAATTTCTAAAAGAGAAATAATTGGGTTCATCTCACTAGATTAGGTTTGTAATGGAAGGAGGGACCACATCTAGAAAAACATTCATGCCTAGAATGAAGTAAAAATAAAGGCCCTGCACTCTGAGATTCATTTTTTTAAATTTAATGTAAATAAATAGAAATGTACTTAGATTAAGATATAAACAAAGAGCAACTGGCTAGGAGGAGCAAAAGTAAGAGCTATGAGAAATTTTAACCTGAACATTTTTTGAGTGCATGGCTGGACATTGAGGACTGGGTAGAAATGGTGTCATTTGTCCCCATAGGAACAAGTTCAGTTGATCAAGGAATAGAATAACCAAACCATGAAATCAAGAATGAACGCAAGCTCCAAAAGCAGCACCTAACTGCCATCTGTGCACTTCTTCCTAAAGTGCATCTGTGAAAGTCACTGGATTCAACGGTCTTGTCAAGACAGGCCAGCTAAAATTCTAGCCATGATTAAAAATTATGGCCAGTGCCATTATAAAATTCTGAGGCACTGTTCACATTGCAGAATGTTCTCACTGTTTTACTGAAATCATTGGAAGTTTTGCTAAAAATGGCAAAAAGGATTGAATTGCTCACTTTTTTTTTTAAAAAAAAGACTTTTTGTTTCTTTTCGTGCCTTCAAGTCAGTGTTGATCCCTGGCGACTACCTGAATAAGTCCTTGTAGTTTTCTTGGCAACGTGTTGGAAGTGGTTTGCCACTGCCTCCTTCGTAGGGCTGAGAGAAAGTCACCCAACTGGCTTTGTGCCTAAAGGAGGACTAGAACTCAATCTCCTAGTTTCTAGCCTGGTGATTTAACCACTGGCTCTCAGGAGGGCACTTCAATAACTTACGCTATGGGCAAAAGAGGAACTGCAGAAGCAGCAGGCTATGCTGGGGTGGGTGGTACAGGAGGAGGAGGCAGAGGCCACACATAAGTACTAAGGAGAAACTCAACAGGAAGCCAGCTATCGCCACAACCCTCCAAAATAACCTTCCCTCCCTCCCTTAAACTCTCATGGAAAGCAACTCTTGGTGGCTTACAGTCCACTTAAAGTAAAAGCAATCAGTATTAAAAAAAGAATTAAAAATTAATTTATGATTTTAAAATTTAAACTGGAAAGGAGAAGGGGAGCAAAATGCACATGGGGGAGGTGAGGTACCCCAGTCTTTTAAGCACCTGCATGATGACATCCCTCCCATGGGACCCCAAGCCAACTGGCCAAGGTAGGTCTTTTTTCGGAAGGCCTCACTTCCGAGGGGCATGATATTCCATGACAGAGAGCAGGAGCCACAACAGAAAAGGCCCTTCTCCCGGACCCCACGAGCCAAAATGCCTTGGCCAACGGGGTCCACGGCAGGCCTCTTCTGCCAGCCCTGGTGGAATGGGCCATTCCCACATGCAAAGCATCTGGAAGAATCGTGCTCAATCTAAAAACTTGACTTGAAAGCCCCCATTTTTTTTTACCAGCTCCAGCTAATGGAGAAATGTTACTGTGTGACCTTCCACAGTGATGAACATTGTGCACATTTCAAAAATAAAAAGAATAAAAGCAACATGTGTTGAAATTCGGTCTTCTGCGAGCTGCCAGCTCCCAGCGGCTCCGCGGACCAGGCGTACCTGCGGTAATCATTGATTTGAAGCAGGATTTCTGGTCTATCCGGGGCCAGATGATGTATTTTGCCTTCGGCCTCTTGTGCCGAAGCGTTAAGAAACATAAGGTAAGGCTCATCCCAGTGGCCAGGGGAACCACGAAGCAGCCACTGGTTGTCTTGACACCTGCAGGGGAAGGAGAATTCGTACCTCAGCGGTTTAGGGACCTGCGCGCATTTGTCCAAGAAAACACCCAAACTTGGCTACATACTTACCGGCAACTTTTATTATATCCAAGACAACTGAATTAGTCAATTTGTTCAAGAGACTGGAGCCTGCTGCTTTCGGCTGGACAGCAGCTATGTCTCCCGACCTTCCAATTCCATGAATTAATCTGGGGAGAAAAAAAACAGAATATTGTTGAAAATATCAAACCATTTAAACTATCTCAGTATTTTAAACGTGAAAGACTAAGAAGCGGATGCAATAAAGAGGCAGATCCTCTCGGTGAAATCGTAGAGGAAGTACTTGTCACCACCAAGGTATCTCCCAAATCTGTTCTGACAGGTTGGAATGTTATTTCATTTATTACTGTTTAAAACATTTATATCGCCGTCCTTATATGTTAAACCTTAGTTCGGGCTGGTGGACGATGCAACGGCTCTAGAGAGGAAGAGAAATCCTACAGTATGAGCAGGAGTTGCCTATGTAGAAATGCATTTCATGTGTAGGTTATTTTGCACTCTCACTGAGCCGATGATATTCAAGCATCACAAACCACATTTTGAAAAGTTTTGTAATTTCCAGATGAGCCAGTATCAAAGCTGTCCTGTGTTTATTAGATCTCCATAACTTAGGCCTCCTCATGATGAAGCAACAGCTGTTTTCCTGTTTTCGCTGCTTGCTTAGGATTGAAAACACACACAGACACACACTTACAGGACATGATCAGATCCGACCATCTCTCTTAATGGCTCTTTGGCTGGGCAGCACAGCAGAAAGGCAAGGGAGAGAGTAAGACACTTGGGAATCACAAAATAAACATGACTCTTAACATTTAGAATGCGTCACGATGCAGCAAAATCTGCAATACAACACAATGCGCTCCGGGTAAAAAGACCAAGTAAGAAGAGATAAAGGGAGAGAAATGGAATTATACTTAGCATCTTGTGCGAAAAATTACAAAATCCTTCCTAAATGTCCAACTACAATACAGCATGGCAAATAGGGAGCAACTGAACCAATATTTTTTTTCTATTTATATTAGCTGGGAATCTGGAACAGCAATCCAAGTTTGTTTTTTTTACAGGATGCTTCAAAAGCTCTTACAAAACAGGCCAGACTTCAATACTGCACAAATATTTTAAGGTCCTCATTGTATGTTTTGTTCTCCTGAAGTGTGATGCACAATGAAAACAATCTTTTTCTATAGCCTATGTAACTTTTAAGATGTGTGGACTTCAATTCCCAAAATTCTGTGCTGGCTGAGGAATTCTGGGAGTTGAAGTCCACACATCTTGAAGCTGCCAAGGTTGGACATGCCTGGACTATCATGTGAAAGAACTTGAGGCAGAGATGGATATACTTTTCTTTTCTTAAGGAGCTTCTGTAAAAGAGACAAGCAAACCACCAAGGGATGCTTCCCTAACAAGCTCTAAGCCAACATTTGAGAAAATCACTGTTAGTTTATTGCATTGAAATGTATTAATGTAATACTTTAAGAAGTAGGGATGCAGTCTTTTGATTTGCTTTCCCAAAAGTATCCCTCTGTACCCCAAGCAATTCTTGGAGATCAAACAAAGCCCTGTACAGCCTAATTAAGTAGACTTCTTTTTATCCAAATGACAAGGAAGGCGAAACAACAATCTTAGACTGTCTGTAACAGCAAAATGCCACATGCATTTTACAGTGTATAGGGAAGGCCCCTCTCAAGTATCACCATTAAGTAGCAGATGACCCAGAACCATTAAGACTGCTGGATTGGCAATTTGCTTTCTTAAAATAGAACCATTTTTAATTGTTTTTTGTCCATATCAATTGACCTGTTGTGAGAGACACTTCAACATGCTGTCATCCTGACGCCACATTTCTGCGGGCTACTGTGGCTCAGTTGAACTTGCATTTATATAGTGGAATGGAAATATCTAGTTCTTATTAATAGAAAAAGTCCACTATAAAATTAAGTTATCGAGGAAAAAAAGAACACGTTATTTCCAAATTAATTCCCTACTAACAAATATGTCAGTATTTGTTAATGCAATAAGAAGGAAATATCAAGTTTTGGATCAATGATGAGAAATGCTAAAATCTGCTCACAGAAATAATCCCTTCCCTGAGAAATGTCACATTTAAGAATAATTTTCCTATTAAAACCAGGAATTAGCTGTTAATTCTCCATCTCAGGACAGAAAGTACCTAATGTGGCACTTATTAAAGAAAAAAAAGGAAGCACCACAGTCAACATCATGAAGATACAATAGCCATACATTGCAAAAAACATCACCGCCACCACAACTACCCTACTTTTGAGTCTTATACCTTATTGACGGAGGTGAACAACTGTATTTTTCTTCTCTAAATATTGGCCAATTCCATCCCAGCTTTTTCTTTACTGCCCGGCAAGGACACGAATTCTTTATGGACCCCAGCTCAGCATATTAAGTAATACCTGTTTGTAGTAAAAAAAATTTTCCCCCATTTTTGGACTTATAAAAGTGACAACCAAGAGAGCAACTTCTGTTTAAAATTCTCCCACTGCACGAAGGCGTGTCCTTTCTAGACATCTGTAGAGAACATCTGAAAATGACATGACTTTAATAGGAGACTCCATCTAGAACAGAAAGACACCAACATTGCACCGCTGCAATAATGTTCTTGAACAAAATGTGAGCGTAATGCGCTAATGTGCGATGCTATAAGGAAGTGACTATATTTTTTGGCCTCCTGTGTAAACAAACACTGGTCAAAACAAACCACCTGAAAAGGCAGCATTTTACCTGTAATGTCTACGAGCAACCATCTGGGATGCAACTCTTCCTTCTCTCTCACCCACACCACAGTTGCCGAGGAAATTATTGCTATCCATAATTGCAAGTTCATGAAGAAAGAGCTCAATTGTGCTTTCATCCCATCCCATTTCGGGACATTTGCCCTTCAGGGAAAAATAAAAAAAAAACAGAACAATATAAGTGAGGTCTTCAAAGGCACATGCCATTGTTTTGTTCTGTCGCCGCTTCTATCTGACCCGGATCCCAACACCCTTCCGCAGGTTGCCTGATCTTGTGCCATCATTTGTTGTATCTGTCCTACCTACAGTTGAAGTTTAGCTCAAATTTTGATGGTTGCCACAGCTATTTGTAGTACAGTTACTATAATATCTATGAATATTCTTATTAATCCCGGCCATAAGTTGTAAAAATTGCAAAAAAAATTTTTTTGCAATTTTTATTAGTTACTACAATGTGTTTTATGGAACTTTATTGAATTATTTTAAAGTTTAGGTCTATGTATTTTATCGTTTTGCTTTCTAACCTAAAGATGATAATAAAGGTCTGACTTCTTAAATAATTAAGCCAAGCTTAAAATAAGGAAAAATAAGTTTTCACAGCAGGTGGGGTTTTAATAAAAAAAACTTGCTAAGTGCTAAAGCTTTCTGTATTTTTATCTATTGATATATCGCAGAAGAAGTCAAGATACACAGTATTGTGCAAAAGTCTTAAGCCACCGTTAGATTTGTTGTTTTAACATTGGTATAATGACCATATATAATGTCTAAGTTTCTTAATTAGAATACAACCAGAAAATACAGGAAATTTGTCTGCAGTGTTCAAAAACAGGAAAAAGCAGAAGAAACAGCTTCCATAGGCTAAAGTGGCAAGTATTTACTCTTGACGATTTAATACTGACTTTTGCCTGAAGAAGCCGTTTGGTTCTGAGAACGGTGTTTGTTTAAATTTTACCCAAGTATTTTCTGTTTGAATCTTAATACAGAGACCAAAAAATAACCATGGACGGTCATTAAAACTTGGCTAGAACAAAGCAGGTGGTGGCCTAAGACTTTTGCACAGTACTGTATAATCAGATTTATCAGCTGAAATAAGATATAAAGCTAAGTTGCAATTTGTTAACTGAGTTTTGTTAAATCAGCTCCAGCGGTCTAGGACGTAGAGTATATTATGCCAATCTATAATAAGTGGACTTGTTCATTTCGCTAAGTCAAAAGCAAACCGGATTATGGTGGAGCATTTCATGGATGCACAGTGCAGTTGGCTCGGTTAAGGTAGCGAACTTCAATGATTGGACTCATTCAGTGATATTGACCACAGGTGAGCGTGTTGTACGCTGCAAGCTGGTCAGGGGAATTCTGGGAGTTGCCAAAGTCGCGAGACATTGCATTAAGCTACAATTTATGGTTTAAAATAACGCCGCAAGGAGGTTTGATTCAGCTCAGCTCGTCCTGCAGTGCAAAGCCAGGCAATCGAGATGCATTTATTAAACCAAGGTTAATCAAGCCTCGGCTCTGTACCAAATATGACTCCAGCAGTTATATTTAAATATTATACTGCACTTAAAAGTATAAATTAACGTAATTATGTAAACAGCGCCCCCCTTCCTTTCCCAAACTTAAAGGATTCCCACATATTCCACGGAGTCACTACTGGAAGACGGACCCCCCTTGCCCTTGCGGCTGGTTTCACCCCACACACACCCCTCCGCCCACAGTGGCTCAGCCCAGAAGAGCATCCCTTCTCGCCACGTCGCGCCACTCACAGGTTGCCAGGGAACGGAAAGGCACAAAACCGGGGCGGCGCCCCCCCCCCCGGCTCGCCTGGCGGTCTCCCGCCCAAAAACCGACCCGCCCAGGCCAGCAGCTAAAACAAACCCGGCGCGCGGAGCCAGGCCCCGCCCTCCGCGGGGGCGTGCCCAGACGGTGCGCGGAGCCAGGCCCCGCCCCCTCGCCTCCTTCCCAACCGCTCCGGCGATCGGCACCTGTTCCAGCAGCGTCCGGACCCGCAGCTCGTGTGCGCGGCGGCCCTGAGATCCCTGCCGCACGTAGGCCGCGTTCACCAGCCTCTCGCCGGCCTGGAAGTTCTCCGCGTTCATGGCGGCCGAGCGGCAAGACAACAAAGGGGCGCAGGCGCCTTTGCGCCTGCCGTGCGGCCCCGCCCCCGCGCGGCCGGCTGGCGCGGCGACGCAGCACCAAGGAAGGCGGCGTGCGCCCTCTACTGGCTAGGAGGTGGAAGCCCAGCGGGGGTCCATCGCGATTAGTTGTACGCTGGGGGAAACCACTCGGAAATCCCCAGGCCGGAGGCCCGAGTGGGAAGTTGCGAAAACGTCGCGTCAAGAGGCAGTGACGCACCCCTGGAAACCGGCGGATGCCTCTCAGAAACAGCGGAAGTGGAGCTCAGCCGGAAGCCACTTCCTTGTGTCCCTGTTTAAAGATCCTGCCCGCTCGGCAGAGTTGCTGGTGCCAAGCCCGTCGCGCCCCGATCGCAGCCAGTGCTCGCGTGAGGGCCTCGCCCCAGGGCCTGGTGCAGAGCCCAGGCACGGCTTTTGTTCGCTGATCCAATTTGTACGCCGCTCCGTTTGGCGAAGGTGGCACAAGATGCCACCACCCGCCGGCCCTCCGTCCCCTCCGAACTCGCCCGACTGGCTTGGCTTGGCTTGACCCGAGGGGCCCGTGACTTGGTCCTCTCCCTTCCGCTCGGCCCAGTTCGCAGCCCTCCGCGAGTGCAGCTGTGGAGGAGCTCTTCCCGGCGCAGAGCGTTCCTCAGCCACAGATGGAGGCGAGAGCAAAAGTTGGGGCTGGGGCAGGTGAGCAGCTCCATGCCGCGGCTCCTGTGAGGCGAGGCGCGTCAGGCAGAAGCGGCGGGCTGGGGACCCTCGAGGATAAAATCAGTCCCGCTGCGATGGATGAAGCCCCGCGTTGCTCTCTCAGTCCACCCTAGGAGAGAAAAAAGGAGATGTCTCCCGCGCAGCAGTGTTGATTTGCACATAATATGTACCTTAACTCAGTATACAAAGGGAAGGGATAACGAGCATAATGAAGACCAGCTAGCGTGGACTATAACGTCACTCGCACTCTGGCTATACGACCTGTGACCCCGGTGGAGCGTCTCTTCGGAGAGATTCCCTTCCCGCCTTCAGCAGTGGCAGAACTTCTAACGTGCTCGAAAAGTTCTTAAAACATTTTCAGAGAACATTCAGAGAAGTTTCTGCCTTGAAAGTAGCCCATGTTAAACCGTACAGCAAAGTCACACATCAGGAGTGAGCCACAGTAAATGTTTTATGACATTTTGTATTATGTCATGAATGCCTTGTGACAATTTGTATGTCATGAAATGTTTTATAAAATTTGCCGAATGTCCATTCTTTGGGAGTCATGAGTCTGAATTTTGGGTGCATTCTTGTAAGTTAGCCCATTTGAGGTAGTTTGGCTTAGAAATTTTGCCCCGAGCGAGGTGCGCCATTTTGCCCAATTAAAGGTTGCAGACATGAGAGTTTGAGTAGCCTATAGATTAAAGCAATATTGAATACCAAAGTTGTTAACTATAAAAGCATGGTGTAAAATAATACGGCAAACATTTTCATTTCCTTTCACCTTATTTTTAAATTCTATTTTAATGTTATTGTTTTAATGTTGTCTGTTATTTGTGAGCTGCCCAAAGTTGCTTTTTGGAGACGGGCGGCATATAAATTGATAACAAAGAGGAACGCCACTGAAGGCTAAAGAACTTTTTTTAAACATAACCAATTGAATAGAAATTTATGGAGAAAGTTCTCTGATGGCTCTGGGTGAATGCACGATATCAGTATGGTCCTATTACTGATCATCTGTGGACAGAGTTTATACATGTCACAAATTTTTGCGATATTTAGGGAAATAAAATTACCTCAGTCATCTAGTAAACAATTGAACGTGGTGTGCAAATTTATATGAGAGGAAGAACCAGCTGAAGATAAATGTTACAATAGGAAGATGTTGCAAGGAGGAAAGAGGCAGAAATTAACCAAAGCATCCAATCTGGATGAGCTCCATTTTTTGTTTAATACAATACTGACATAACGTATTGGTTGTCAAGTGAATTGATAAAGAACCTGGACATTGATTGGAAATGCTTGGATTTTGAGATGATACAGAAAGCCAATTTAAATTAATGTGAATCTCCAACAAATTTATAGAAATATCAAAGATGTTGATCCAAGTTCGGTATAGCCCTTCCATCCATCACGACCTGTATTTTCATGAACTGGAAATTACAAGTGAAAAGAGCCTGTCAGGAAGAGTTCTCTGTTTTAGAAACACAAGAGGGCACCAGTAAGTACAAGAATTAAGTTTTTATTATAGACTGTTGTCATTTCCATGCTAATGCTATTTCTGTGGCTGCCAGGTGATGAAATACAGGCTGCCAGGTGATGAAATACAATCTATGCTTGTAAAACAAAATATGAAATTCATTGGAACTCAAATATATATTATGTATGAATCTATTCCCCCCCAGTGAGGAAATACCTTGCTGTGGTTGGGGGGCTTGTGTGCTCTGAAGAAGATGAGAGCTCTGCCAGAGGTTCAACCATACTGGACAG
>JANHZU010004966.1:64565-74890 GCA_032468055.1 Acrochordus granulatus | reverse complement strand
GAATAACATTTTGATACAAATTGACCTTGTAGATCTAGTCACTTGACAATACACCATTTCATCAGGTGATATTTTCTACATTGTTTTCTATTTTACATATCGTCATAAACATATAATGTATATTATTTTATTTACTTTTTGAAATTATTATTTGACAAATTTATTTCATATTATAGTCATCAATAATCCATGCATCTAAAAGCAACTATGGTATATGAGAAACTATCTTTGTTTAAAAAAGAAAAACAGAAACAGCACCTTTCTTCAGTTTAATTTTTTAAATATATTAAATGCTCATCTTGCATTCTCTTGGGAATGGAAGACAGCATTTTAAGAGGAGAATAAAAGAATGCTGAAAATGATTTAGTCTTCAGGAAATGCACTGTGCCCTAACTGCTGTCTTACACAAACACATCACAATCTAGTCTCTCAATTTACTGACATACTTAGTTTTTGCTGAATCTGTCTCCGCTCTTTACCAGTGAGTAACTATGAATAAACTTTAAACTGATATTTTCCTCTTTCTGTTGTATGCTCTGAAAATATTCTTCAGGACTGCAGCTATTTTGATTCTGCAGGATAAAATAAATTCAGCAAGAGTTTTGTTCTTTGCACCAGTATAATTATGGCAGCAAAGCAGAGTTAAGGAGCTTTATCCCTTTCAGTTAAAGCAAAATCCATCAAAAGCTCCTTAAAATAATAGTGAACACTTTCAGTTTAAACTTGTGTAAAATGCTCTGAGAAGTTCTAAAGTGAAGCTATAGTCTCTAGACTACTCTTATCTGTACTTAAAAAGTTGAAAAATTTGTATTTTGAATCAATCATTCACTAGTAATATTTGACAACACTGGATTCATCATGTGTAAAACCAAAGCAGAGCTGTAAATAAAATACAACAAATTATAGTTTTTCCAATTTCTGGCATATGTGTTTAAGTTATAGAGAACTGAATATGGAAATGAAGACAAAAGATGGCTTAATACAGCAAATCTATTTCATTGAAGATAGAAAAATCCTGTCTCATTAATAAAGCCAAACATGAAATCTAAAATAAAAAAGCACATTTTTATGACACTCACTTGCCTTAAATAAAAAATGTATAAATAAAAATAATGAAAAGAACTGTGGCAAACAAAGTCAATACACAACAGCTTGTTTTGAGGTTACATACTAAACCTCAATTTGACTAAGAATGTAGTGAATATTTATGGTTATTAGGGTTTACTTTTAAAAATATATTCTATTCTGCAGTATTAGCACAATACAGGCAGAATTTATAGTTATTAAAATTAACGTTAAAACGATTTACACATATATAACACAATTTTCAGAAGGAAACATATGCTCAACACTATATTTTCTTTAACTCAATCACTTGGTACACAATATAGGTAATATGTCAATAGCATATAAATTTAACAAATTATTATAGTGAAATTCTCTATATAAGAAATTGTGTTTATCCTTGTTCTTTAGATTATTTTTATATTTTCCTTTTGTAATTTTTTTTAATTTTCAAATTACCCACAACATATGAATTTGAGTAATTAACATACTAAATCTAGTAAAAGAAAGGTGGAGTACCATTATATATGCATAGTGACACAGCTATCACCTACCAGAGATGCATCCCAGCAATTATATCTGAAACGCACACACTCTTGAAACCAATCCCAAATTTTATATTTAAATATCAAGGCCTTTTAAAATGAGCTAAGTACATAGTACTTTACTAAACTGTACAACATCAAAATTTTAATATTTTGGATAAGATACATTTCTTTCATCATAGGCTACACTACAATATACATTCTAGCACATTTGCTTTGTGCTTTGATAACTATCCAACAAAACTGTATACTAGGCATTATTGTTGCAAAGGTATTTACTTCAGTCTTAATTACCTACTTTTTTATTAAATTTTTTTCAACAAAATGAATATAACAAATAAGAACAAAATAACAAAAGACAGTATAACAAATGACAACAACAAAATCTAAAATGTAAATACACACAGAGATCAGAAAAGGGAAAAAACAAACTATACAAAAGACCCCTTCCCATCACTCCCAATCCAACTCCGACTGAATCTCTACCCATAAATCAAAAGGAAAGATGTTTCCCTCCCTCAATCTGATCAAATTAATATAATAAAACTACATACTATAATAAACATTTCCTGTCACTATAGATCTATATTTTAATTGTCTTAATTTTCAGTCTACACAGTATTTCATCTAGACATATAACGCTGTCCCAAAATCATCAAATTCATCCACAAAGATTCCTTTATTCTAATTCACCAGCAGAAAGTTCCAAAATGACTCCGAATAGGTTAGAAACTTCTTTAAATTGTCTTCCCTCAGGGGGATAATCAGTACAGACATATTTCAGTATTTCTCATTTCTCTCCTGTAGAAAGCCTCATAGAGGATAAGCCACAATAGGATC
Organism: Acrochordus granulatus; assembly: GCA_032468055.1. NCBI lineage: Eukaryota > Metazoa > Chordata > Lepidosauria > Squamata > Acrochordidae > Acrochordus > Acrochordus granulatus. The sequence continues at coordinate 72,440 of JANHZU010004966.1, read as the reverse complement.
TTCACTGGCAGCGTCTACAATATAGCAAATATTCATACACAGTCCACACCACATTAAAAACTCACATACCAAAACAACAGTGAATGTAGTTTCTTTTTTAAAAGTTATTTTTTCCCATACACTAGAAATTAGGCCATGCAAAATTCATATCTCTGTATCTAACTATGAACAGTACATGACAAGAAATTAGAGTAATGCTAAATTGCAATTCCTTCAATCCCCTATACTACAATATTAAATTGAACATAGCCACAATACTAATTTAAGTGAAATAAATCCAAGTTAATTTTCTCTAAGTATATATGTATTAAGGCTATTACAATCACTACAATAAAATTAGATATCCCGTGTTGGTAATATTATTTCTAAGGAAAAATGTGTCACACAAATTATATAAATATAAATACTTGGATACATATTAATTTTATGCCTTTTGAAGCAATGAACAAAACTGAGAAAAGCAGTTTAGGTTTTATGATTCAGGTGCTTTCTCACATTAACATTCTCTTTTTATGACAATTATGTAATGATTACTATCAATTCACCATATGCTGTTTTCCTCATGCACTTCTTTTAAAAAACATTTTTAGTTGTTTCCCTCTAGAAATAGTCTATCATGTTGCATTGCTGATATTATATGATGATGCTAGTGTCTCTTCAAGGTCATCTGTTTCTATATCACAAGGTAACATGAGAACCCCAAATACCATAACTCCTCCCTAATTTAATTATTAACCTAGCTGCCAAAGAAACTAAGTAAGCAATTACTTTTATTCTCCTGTAAACAAAAGCATTTTGATTGCAAAGGCCATGGAGGCACACTATGGTCCTGCTTTTCAGCTTCTCATCTCCTCATGTTGACAGAAAAAATCTATAGGGAAAGTAGTACATCTGGGTAAAAGCTTGCAAAGTTCCACAGAGCTAGAAGACCCTCCTTAAATCTTCCATCATAATACAGGAAAATTAACAAAAAAGGGAGAGAGAATTTTTGTTGCATTTGTTAATTTCAAATTTTGCTTTTGTGGAATTCTTAGAGCTAAACTGAACAAAGAACTTCAGCATTACTAGCTTTCTTAAACATCTCTGATAGGCATGAGTATTCATTAGCCTTTACCATACCATAGTTTTTCATTCTTTGTTGCTTGGAAACTACCATAATTATATTATATAAAATAGTGGCTGCATTTATAACCTGCTTACAATTAAAATTCAATTAAAGGCAAAATATTTCTATGTTATGTCAATTTTATTATGTTATCTTGTAGTGATTTATAGCAGTCTCCTTGGGTTTGTGTGCAACTGATTGTTTAGAAATTTTCTAGGTTCTTCCCTTCAGGGATAGTGTCAAGGAAAAGCTACAGACAAGTGAGTAGTAAAGATATCTACTCACAAAAATAGATTCTTCTTGTCAAATGGCACTTAAAATAAAGCAGCATGATTCTACAAAAATAAGGAAAAGTTGGTAATCTATTACTGTATCATTATTTTTTTTAAAAAAAGTGCATGCAACACAGACTGTAAAAAAAGATTTAAAAATATTTAAAATGGAGAAAGAGTCTTTTCAGTCATATTGTCAGTACTTTTATTAAACGGGCTCATAGCAGGCTACTATTCTTTGATTCTCCATCGTCAACTAAAGCTCTTTTACCATCTGGTTCACCACTTAACAATTGTTTCCGAATAGGAATTCCCTGCCAATAATAGTTCACATTTTGATACACTCCTAATTAGATAATTATAATATCCTAAATTTGGAAGTTACAAAGAAATCCCAGAAACTAAAGTTACTGCAAAACATGGCTGCAAGTACTATAACTGGAAATCACAAGGTAAATAACATTATCCTGAAGTTATATTTGCTCCTAAGCCCAAATAAAGATGACATTTATCTTCAAACCCCTAAATTTTTTTTCTAATAGCGTAAGCTTATGCAACAAAATACATTGATGACGTCATATGAGATATTTAGATATTTGTATTAACACAAAATGTAGGTTTGGTCCAAGGTACTTGCCCATTAATAGAAGGAAGCAGAAACTTGATTTTTCTTCTGCCTCATCTCCCATTAGCCAATAGAAGGCTAGAAAAACACTCTCTGAAGATTTGAGGGAATCGAATAGGTGGTAGCATACCAGCTCAATGGAAAGAAAATAACTCTTGAAAATTAGGAAGAACCACTTATGAATGGAGCTTTTGTTTAATTCTCCTTGCCTGAGTGACACACTGCATATCACTCAGAATGGTTTTCCAGTTCCTACATTCTGGAGGCTAGCAGGGAAAGGACAAGACAGAAAAGTTAGTTTATAGGATTCTTCTGTTAAAATTTGCATCAGAAAAATATTTCCACCAAGTTACAGATTTTGTTTAAATTCACTAAATATCTTCTGGTTTTAGTGATTTTCAAGCATTTTATAGTATAATACTATGCATGATTACTCAGATGTAAATCAAAACCTATAAACTTGCTTAGATATATAACCAAAAATTTTCTCAAAGCTATCTCTATAGGTTAATTCCACAACAATGTTCCTTCCTCACAGCACAAAGGTATCAATTATTGTTTAAAATGTTATGCAGCATATTTTCATCACCAATGAGAATATATACATTTTGAATTAGCAATTTCTAGGAGCTTTAGGTATGCTGCCCAAGCATGAACATCTTACAATTAACTGAGGGTTATTCAGAAATCTTACAACAGAAGCACAACAATATCAGACTCATATAGCAAAAGCAAACTTAACAGTCGCAGTAGAAAAAGGAAATAAGAATCTTCCTGTCTCCAATTCACTTTCCATCTTTTCCCATTCACTGTACATCAAAGAAAATCTGCTTCACCTAACATACAAGACACATTTTCACCGCTGATCAGGCAGGTGTCAAAGCCAGAAAGCAAGCCTATTTTCCACAGACCCTTTACCTTGTTTGATCACTGGTTACTTTTGATCTGACATTGCCCTCAGTCGAGTAATGACTTCCACCTCATAGAATTTACCTCACATCTGTCAGAAAGAATAAAGGACCTCAAACTAAGTCTTGACAAGGCCTATGGGCCATGAGTTGCACTGCCAATGGAACATTCCCCAGCTCCCACAATTTCCAATTCAGTTTCTTTTGTTCTGGTGGGCACAGGGGTTATGGTACCATTGAGAGCATGAAGGATTATACACACACTCTAAAGCCAAGTCTTCATGAATTACTATCTTTTCATGTCAGCTTCTCTGTCCTCTTAAACGCTGTGAATGTTGTGGTAGTTACTATGAAACACAGTCTACAAATGCTGTTATGGAAAGACTGTTTAAATCTTTCAGATACTGAATATCCTCTAGTTAGACTATGGAGCTTTTTAAAGAGATTTCAAACAGGGTATTGGAAACCAGCTGGCATGATGACTGAACGGACTGTTTTAAGAACATCATTAAATAAAAAACAGATTTAATACATTTCCCTTTTTAATTATGAGTAAATAAAACAAACATTAATGAAAAAAGTTTAACCTACTATTTTACATTCATATTTGTATTTCAGCTAATACAATTAGTTAGAACATATACATATGTTTTACTTTCAGACAAACATATCAAAAATAAGATATTGCCGATAAGTGTTTAGAAAATTAAAATAAGATGTAACAAAATTTGGGTAGATCAAGTTAAAAAACACTTCTTATATTCTTTACCTCTTATTTTTCTAAATAAATAATAAAAGTTCTCTTTTCAGTGCTGCAAATATCGCATTGTAAACATTTAAGAAAAAAAGATAAAACCATACACTTTGCCTAAAAAAATAAAATTACATTGAAATAGACATTTCATGTTTAGTTTAAAAATCTTAGAGATTTTAACACTTCCTGAAGCTGCTGTAATTTTCAGAGATGGAATAGGTTCTAAAAGTAATCTGAGAACATTAGTATATGCCACATTTAAACTACACAACCAAACTACACAACAGTATTTATTTTAACTGCATGGAGATGTACAGATAATACTTCAAAAAGCACTACGTCCTATTGCAGCTTGGTAAAACAATCTTAAGGCTAAAAGCATAGTAAAGAATAATTGCTGTTATAAACAAAATTATTCCTGGGTAAATATGCCATATATTAAGCTACAATATAGTTGGTCAACATAAATCACAAATAAATGGCTGTTATTTGGTTTGGGTACAAGGGCTCACTTTACACATCATATTACACCTTAGTACATGATTTTGCTTTCTTCTGGAGTAGCATAATGTATATTATTTTATAACAATTATTTTCATCAAAATACCACTATGAAGCATTATAAATGGAAAATATTGTTTTAAAACTAATTAAAATATGCATTTGATTTATTATTTTGACTTTTACAGTAGCTACTGTATGTATACAGTATGTATATGGAGGGAGTAAGTTATAAGTAATCATTTCAATAAAATACTAAATTAAAAAAACAACTGGAGTAAAAATATTTTTTCATTTAGTCTTAACATCTACATATTAAGCTAAGCTAAGCCTTAGCCAATTCCCCCAGCTGTTTCTCAAGAGCCAGAGTAAAATTAATAAATAACAATATGCTATGTATCTCCAGACACATTAATATATCATGCATTATATGTAATTTTAGTAATGTATGGCTGTGAGAGTTGGACCATAAGGAAGGCTGGGAGTCAAAGAATTGATGTCTTATTGTGGTGCTGGAGAACACTCTTGAGATTCCTTGGACTACAAGGAGTCAATCCTAGAGGAAATCAAGCCTGATTGCTCATTGGAAGAACAGATACTGAAGCTGAAGCTCTAATATTTTGGCCACATAATGTGAAGAGAGGACTCATTAGAAAAGACCGTGTTGCTGGGAAAGATTGAAGGCAAAAGGAGAAGGGGGACAGCAGAAGAAGAGATGTTTAGATAGCATAGTCAGTGTGATGGGCGTGGATTTGGATGGATTCCTGGAGGCAGTGCTGTACAGGGAGCCTGGTGTGCAGCAGTCCATGGAGTCATGAAAAGTCGGACAGGACTGTGCAATTGAACAACAAATATGTAATTCGCAAATCTTAACAAAACACATAAAGAAATGCAAAGTATACAAGATCCACAAGGAACATAGGGCACAAACAAGCTATTATTCTATGTGCACTGCAAGATAAAAATAGTGACTTTTGACAGAATAACATACATACATAAAATGTGAGAAGCATGTGACAGAAGTAGATATATTTGACAAACATAACATGTATGTCAAATGTTTGTTTGTTTGCCAGAACTCATGAAAAGTTCAAAAACCCACAATAGAAAAGGATAGCCGTGATAGAGGAGAGCAGGTTGTTCTGCATGAAATACAATGTTTACAATTTAACTATACAAAAGAACTAAATATCAACGTTAGGCATTTCTGAAATATTTCATCTAAATATTTTCTATTATCCCAACACTTGCTTGTATTAATATGTCTCCCATTATTTTAATAAAAATGTCAATGTAAACAAGTCACATTTAGTAATGGTTCTCTTTACTTAGAGAGTGTTTAATCAGTAACATGAAAGATTACACGTATATCAACAGCTCAAATATATTCACTACTTAGACAGCTTGTCAAACCAGAGAAGTCCACATATAACTATAAATTCCTTTAACTTAACTTGCATCTTAGGAACTTACTTTTTTCAAATGCAAATTCTTATGTTTTCTTTTCAGTGTTTAAACCTGAGATCAATTTCTTCCTATTGGTTCACCTGACTACAAGTGCTAATTTTGTTTTGCCTAAGCACAAATTTTGTAATTGCCTAAGCACAAATCAAATTTATCGGAGAAAATGATCTAATTTATTTCCATCAGCATTTCAGTTGTTAGGTTTTGGACCAGTCACTATCCTTTAGTCCAATTACTGTTATATTCATAAAACATCTTCTATTGTTTAATACTCTGTTTCGACCTTACAATAACTGTTCCAATCTCATCATTAGAAGTGTTTTGAGCTCAAAATGTGTTTCAAGCTTAAACTCAAAACCGTATCAAAATATCTTTCTAGAAGACAGAACTTTGAAATCAGCTTCACAAATTTAAAATCAGCTATCGAGAATGGTGATGAGTCAGTCTTTTAAAGACCATATATCTGATTTCAATTCCCTGTTCAAAATCAGCCTTTCTCAACCTCTTACTATGCCAAATCAGCCTTTCTCAACCTGTTACTATGCCACAACATCAAATTAATTTTCAAATCTCAGAGAACCCTGCATAAAAAATTAGGCTTTTTGTTTAAATGATGATCTCTTATAAATCCCTAGGATTTATTAGAACCCCACTCGAGAAAGGCTCTCCTAAATAAATCTCTGTCATCTGAGCCTCCAGTATTTTCTGCCTTCACAAAGATGGTATTAAGAGAGACTTCTTGTTTAGTGACAATTGGATTGGCAATTTTTTATATGAATCAGTTGCTAAGTGAAACTTATAATCTTATTTCAGCTTTCTTTTGCTTTACAGACCTGGAAAGATTACATATATGAGAATTGGTCACAAAGTTACTTCTTCATTACTTTGCTGTATGACGCAGCTGCTAAAAAAGAACTACCTATATGGTACAAGAAAAAAATCTATTTTATTGCATTCTTGATATAGAACACCTAGAGATTATTTAACATCTTTGATGCCTGAAAAAAAAAGTCTGAAAAACTTTTGCCTGAAAAAGAAATGCAAACAGGATTTGAGAACTTTACACAATTACATAGTGCACACAAAATGGAATTGATACCATTCTCGAAGTTAACCTAAAACCCAAACTTTTATGGCACTTCTCACAAAAATATCTATACCCAATTCTCTTACATCTAGAACACTTCACCTTTTCAGGAATACCTGTTCCTAACCTGCTAAAGTATAACTTCCTAAAAAACAGTAGGATTAAATAATATTTATATATTTATTTTTCATTGATCAGCTGCTGTGTAAAAAATAGGCAATCTTTCTGACTTGGATTTTAAATACTTCTAAATATTTTAGTATTTATGCTTTTCATATTTAGTTTTATATTTTCAATTAATCACAATCATGGAAAACAATACATAAACTGACATAACACTGTCCTCATTGACTATTCTTTTAAAGAAGATACATTAGCAAGATTTCCAGCATTAATAGGGCACACTAATAGAACACATACAGTGGAACCTCACAAGAAGAGATTAATCCATTCTGGAAGAAAACTTAGCGCGAAATGCACTTAAAGCGAAACGAGGTTTCCAATAGGAAACAATGGAAAGTCAGGTGATCCATTTCACGCCCCCAAAAATATTCACAAAAATATCATTTTCACCGGAATTTTATGTAGAAATGATTGTTTCTAACATCTGAAACAAATAACAATGATTAACACACGATATAGCGTAGAAATAGAGCAAACTAACCAGCATTTATGGATCTGCTTCAAGGCAGGTTCTGGCCTCAGCCGCTGCTAGGCCTTGGCTGCTGCTAGGCCAGCTGCTCTCCAGAGCCCCCAGCTGGCTCAGAGGATCCACTGCTACCGCCATTCAAGGCAAAAGGGCCTTTTCCCTTTTTCCTCAGCAACATCTCACAATACAGCAAATGGATAGTAATGGAGTAAACTGCATATGGCAGCATCACCAAAACTCTTGCGTGGTTGCTGCCTAGACAGTAATGGAGTAAACTGCACGTGGCAGCGTCAGCAGAACTCTTACATGGTTGCTGCCTGAACAGGAAATACAGAGTGAAATACAGACTGATGACACATGAGTTATCGCACAAAGTTTGCTTGTCTTGTGAGTCACCACTTGTCTAGCGGAATAAGTTGTATTAATTTGTTTTGCTCGTCTTGTGAAAATCTCATCTTGTGAGGTGCTTGTCTTGTGAGGTTCCACTGTATTTTAATGTCTTCCTCTATT
>JANHZU010004966.1:14631-25478 GCA_032468055.1 Acrochordus granulatus | reverse complement strand
CTGGACTAGAAGAGCCAAGAGTCTGACCCAGTAGGACATTGCTTTTGTTATTATAAATACTAACTTAAAGTGAGGCTGCAAATATGCATATATGAATCAGGGGCACTGGAGGCATAGATGCAAAATACCCACCCAAATCTTAACTCATCCTCAAATTATGGCTGAGCCCGACCAGCCAAGCAGAGGTGCCTCCAGACAGAAAACTCTTATATGGAATTTCCAGGAATAACCACTAAATCTGCATTCCCCGAGTCACTATTTACCATAAATTCTCCACTTGCCTATGTTGTTCCATATGGACACCTTGGTGGAACTAATGATAAAGAAAGTGAGAGTTAGATTAGAAAACTGAAGGTGGAAGAGTGAAACCTGAGAAGGTAAACTGATTAGGCAAAATGGAAGGATTTCTCAAAACAAGTTGTTTTACTCAGGTTCTCAGAAGTCCTGCAACATGATTATCCTATGCTTCTGAATTCCCACTATGCTTCTAGAGTTTCATCTCAAAATCAAGAAAACTGATATATCATTTCTCAGTCCTGCTCTTTAATATTGTTGCTATCACAACCAAGAATCTACAGGATCACATTCTGAGTAGAATAGTAGCACTGGCAACTGATTGTACAGTTCTTGTTCAAATGTAATGCTTGTCTTTGGATAGGAGATGGCCTGTATTGATGTCTCCCCCTTAATAAAATATGAAATAAGTTATTAAAAAGTGTATGTTTGAGGCTGACGTTTGCTCAGGGCCTGTAAAAGCAGAAGAATCAGTTTAATGTATTTTTGGGCCAGAACTAGTACTGTACTTTGTTTTTCATTCAACTTGATGGAAATGAAATGGCTGTCTTTTTTTTTCAAAAAGGAAGTACATTTTAGTAAAATTCTTGTAGGTGAGAATGTAAGGATCATACTTACTTTCACTATGAATACATAATACAGTCTCTAATGCTTTTCAGCCTCTTTGGCTTCCTGTACTTCAGTAAAACCATAACAGATCATATTGATGGCCCAGACTAAATTTGATATGTGGTAATATACAAATCTTGTAAAATATAAAAAAATCTCCTGGGCATGTTTAAATGAAGGAAAGGGGCAACTAGGGAAGCTGCTAGGTAGGTAATAGACAGATGTTCAATGAAAAGACAAAACAAACTCAAAACATCATCCAATGAAACACTAAAACAGCCAGAAACAACACAAAACAGCAAAAATCTACTGAAGGGAAGAATCTTATCGTGAATTAGAAGCCAGATTTGGGTACAGTATTAGCTAACATATTTAACATCTTGTTTGATATAGAGCAGATAATGCCAGAACAGGGCAATGTTGTCATAAAAATGTTAGCAGATTCACATTTATTTTCTTCCATGCCACCAGTCAGTCCTCTTCTGCACATACAACGCATGCAGTCCACATACTCCTTCCCCTTATGTGAACCAGAAGAGGTTCCTCATCATCTTCTTATTACGTGTTGTGAATGGAATCTGAAGAAAGAAAGATTGTAGATATTACTCTCTTGAGTGATACTCTGGGCTACATAACAAATATTTGTTTCCAGTGAATGTGAACCAAAACTCTTCTTATTAGAAATACTGTATATATTTTAATAATATACTGCATCAGATGTATGGGGAATGTCAATGTAAAGGTTGCCCTCCTTTAACTGAGCACTCTAAAGATTCCTCTTTCTGCTTGTTGTGGGGATTATATTTCCTGCATATTAATGACCAAATATTTTATTCCTTACAAGAATCATTTTTCTATGAATAATTTTTGCACATTATTGCCATGTGCAAATAGCATTCCTAATATATCCAGGAGATTACATTATGGCGGAATTTTATATTTGTTTTACTACTTTCTAGAAGGGATAATGAGGTATTCCACATTTTATATTTAAACTCAACTTCCAGGCATATAATTGTCTTCAAAGATAAATATTTTTCTCACAGCAAAACTCTTTTTTTTGAATAATGGAATATAAAGTAGTGATCTGCCCTATAGCTAAAGCTTTTAAGTTTGCAAGCAAGAAGATTAATTCCACCTAATATGAAAAGATAGACTTAGGAAATTAGCATAATAAAGTGGAAAATATCAAAACTAAAGGACAATGGTGAAGCACATTTTGAGCAATGAACACAATGAGAAAGTAGCAAAAAAATTTGCAGAAATAAAACCTATCTTAATTCCTTGACTGCCCTGAGCAGAAAAAGTTATCAAATATTTACACTGTAGCCCCCCGCTGGTTGTTCAAAATCCTTTATAGAAATTGTTTTGGGGAAGCATTTGATGGAATGGGTAGGAAATTAGAATTGTCAATACTCTCACCAAAATAAAGACCCCAGAATTTTTTACAAGATAGTAGAATAGTGAAACTGGTGGTCTAGAAATACCAAAATGGTCTGTGGATGACAGAACAGAAGAAGAATAACTGACAATGTGGTCTTTAAAAAAATAGCTAAAAGAATTGAAGAACTTCCAATTATAGTTGTCTGAGGTTTACAAATATGTCCAGCTCTCATCTTTGCCTAGATTTGCTAGATTTGTTTTTCCAGATTTTGGAAGATTTACTTCAACCTGAAACACTTATCCAATTGGTGTTTTTTGAACTTGCTGATCTTCTTGCAGATATTTCATTACCAGGCTAGGTAATATCATCAAAGCATGGGGAATAAAGTTTTCTGGTTGTCTATATATGGTAATTTGCCCTGCTTGAATTGAGTGAAGTATTGTTTCTTTCTTGACTATATCTAAATGGGCTATCGCTTTTTTCTTGATTATTTATCTGATGCTGGTTCCTCTTCATCTGGGTGTTGGTAATAGAAGTATGCTGAAGAAAGATGCATTTAGGAATATCTGCCTCTTTTTTTGACCCTTTGGTTACTTTCTTTTTTGAATAGTTTACAGAAGAAGCTTATTTCTATATGCTTGTAATGGTTGATTTGTCAGCATATGTATCCACATACAGTAGTGCCTCACAAGATGAGTAACTAGCAGGGCGAGAAACTCGCAGGAAGAGCAAAAAATTTAATAAAAAATATACCGCTAGACAAGCCGCGACTCACGAGACAAGGAAACTTCGTGCCAAACCTTGCGCATCATCAGTGAGCACGCTCTGTATTTCCCAGTCAGGCAACTCCACATGAGAGTTCTGCCGACTCTTACCTCGTGCTTTACTTCATTGTTGCAGACAGCAACCCTGTGCGTGCGTTCTGCTAATGCAGCCAGCATGTGTGCGCTCTACTGTCTCTCCCCTCGTGCAGTTTACTCCATTGCCATACCAGAAGCAGTGTGTGTGCGCTCTACCGTCTCTCCCCTCACGCGGTTTACTCCATTGCCATACCAGAAGCAGCATGTGTGCACTCTACCATCCCTCCTCTCACCCGGTTTACTCCATTGCCATACCAGAAGTAGCATGTGTGCGCTCTACCATCTCTCCCCGTGCGTGGTTTACTCCATTGCCATACCAGAAGCAGCGTGCTTGCACTCTACCGTCTCTCCCCTTGTGCGGTTTACTCCATTGCCATGCCAGAAGCAGTGTGTGTGCGCTCTACCATCCATCCTCTTACGCGGTTTACTCCATTGCCATACCAGAAGCAGCATGCTTGCACTCTACCGTCTCTCCCCTCATGTGGTTTACTCCATTGCCATACCAGAAGCAGCACATGTGTGCGCTCTACCGTCCCTTCTCTCGCGCGGTTTACTCCATTGCCATACCAGAAGCAGCGTGTTGTGCACTCTGTCTCTCCACTCGCGCGGTTTACTCCATTGCCATACCAGAAGCAGCGCGTGTGCGTGTGTTCTGTCTACGTTCCTGATTGCAATGAGCACCGCACAATCAGCTCATGTGGGAAATCTCCCAATGGAGCTCTCCTCTCTCGCTGCATAAACAGCGTAAATTAAATGAAAGGCATTCAAGAGAGAGAACTCCGGAGATTCCTGACTCAATCTCCAGGAAGTCCCCTCCCCCTCTTCTCCTCTCCTTCGTGCCAGGATATTCTTAAAGCCGCGCGCACGCACACACAGAGAGAGCAGAAACTGTCCTTGTTCTTGCCCCAAGCAGAAATCCCCTTTGTTGCTTCTCCCTCATAGTATGGAGGGAAGAAGCACTTATCTCCAGGAAGTTCCCTCCCCCTCCTCTCCTCTCCCTCATGGTGAGATATTCTTAAAGCTGCACACATGCGTGCACACACACAGAGAGCAGAAACTGTCCTTATCCTTGCCCCAAGCAGAAATCCCTCCTTTTGGGCAAGGACAAGGACAATTTCTGCTCTGTGTGTGTGTGTGCACACGCATGCAGCTTTAAGAATATCCCGGCATGATAAGAATAACTGCCCACTTTAAGAATAACTGCCCATGATGCCTGGAAAAGCTGAGAGAAAAAAGGCCCTCTTAAAGTGACAGCAGAGTATCCTCCAGCCAGCAGCAGCTGAGGCCAGAAGCTGCTTTGAAGCAGATCTGTAACTGCTGGTTTGTTTGCTCTATTTCTGCTTTATATCATGTGTTAATCACGGTTACTTGTTTCAGATGTTAGGGACAATCATTTCCACCTCAAATTCCATTGAAAATGATTTTTTGGTGGATATTTTGGGGGCGTGGAATGGATTATCTGACTTTCCATTGTTTCTTATGGGAAACTGCATTTCTCTTTACAAACATTTCACGCTAAGAGTGTTCTTCCGGAACAGATTAATCTCGTCTTGTGAGGCACCACTGTATTTCTAAATTTCTAAAGTTATATGGCAAGGCAAAAAATCAAGGATAAGATTTAAACTCTTTCAAGAATCTATACAAAGAAATAGTTTGGAGTTATCTGATTTTTGACTGTATTATGATGCTTCTGTCTAGCATGGTTGAAAAACACAAAGCTCTTGGAACTTGAAGATCATGATATGGGATTTGGGTGGCATGCATACTTGTGGTTTGAAAAATTTAAAATTAATCTATCATTTAAAGATAATTTTGTTAGGTCTGCCCTTATCAGAGTGTGGAATAGGTATAAAGCAATTTTGCTGCCAAAGATTCTATTGTGGCTTTCTCCATATGAAGCTTTTTACAAGAGGGAGATGACCAAAATGGATGACTTATGCAGATATTTTAACTTTTGTTGGTGGAGAACATACATTAAAGTCAAGAGACAAAATTGTAAGTAAAGTTTTGACATGTCATTGGTTTACTTACAATCAAATTTTTGAAAGGTTTAGTTGGATTAAAAAAGTTATATTTTTGCTCAAGAAAAGCTGCAGTTGGAACACATTTTATATCCTAGAGATGATCACTTAATTGCAAAAATGTGCAAAATGCTGCTGAAATTGAATCTTGAAGACAAATATGTCAAGGACTGTATGATTAAATGGGCCAAAAACTTTGGTTATGATATTACTCTAGAACAATGAAGCATGTTGGTCCATTGGTGCAAAATTTACTTTGAATTGTAGTCTTAAACAGACTTTTATAAAATGATGCACAAGTGGCATCTGTCTCCTGACCGATTATCCAAGATGAACAATGGATCATCTAATAAATGCTGGAAATGTGCCCTAGCTCCAAATATGTTTTGTCATATGTGATGCATATGTAAAGAAGTTAAAAAATATTGGCAAATATTGCTGGAGTTATGCAAAAGTTTTTTAAATGTAATGTACTAATGAAACCTGAAGCTTTTCTTTCAGGTATAATGGATAAACTGTTTGAGAAACAGCATAGAGAGTTGTTTTTATATATGGTATCTGCAGCAAGATTGGTATATGCCAGAATGTGGAAGGAAGAGAGGGTTCCCAAGGTGGATGACTGGCTCATAAAACTCATTGGTTTGGCAGAGATGGCAAAACTCATGGCTCTCCTGAAGGATAATAACTCAAATACGTTTTGGAATGTTGAAGAAATTTACCAAATTTTTTTTTGTAATGGACTAGATAACTAAGAAGTTAAATTTAAAATCATAAGAAATATTGTGTAAAATGTGATTGGAAATAAATAAGATATTGATATGTTAATCAGTAGGTTGATAGAACATGAATGTGTAAAAGGTGTACAAAGTGAAGAAAAGTATATAACATAATAGATAATGTAGTTTATAATTTGATAGAACAAGTATGCATATTATGGTTAAAAATAAATCATAATATAAGGATATAACATTCTAATTGGATTGGAATGTAAGAGGGGAACACTTGTGTTGTGGAAAGATATCCATATAAAGTTAGGTCAGGAATGTTATATGAGTGAGAGTTTATTTCCCTCCCCTTCTTTGTTCTCCTTTTTTCCTTTTTCCCTTTTCCTTCCCTCTCTCTTTTTTTCTTTTTTCGTGTTGTGTTGTCAACATTTTTTTTGTTATGTGCTGTTATACTATGTAATTTATGTTGTATTTTTTATCTTTTTGTTTTTCTATCTTGTTCAAAGTTATTTAAAAAAGAAACCCTGAGAATAACAGGGACTTCAATCTCTATTATACAGAGAAAGCAAACAATAAATGGATAAATTACTGAATAAACTTGATTTCAGTTGCCCAATTCAGTTTTCTGAGTGATTATTGATATTGAATTCAGTTACCTATTTTATTCTTCAACATTTAAAAAGCATTTGGAGAAGAGTTGAGTCTTCTGAACTGACATGGAAATCTGTTTCGCATTAACAAATAGAGTTCATATATTTTCAGTAATGTCAGGAACATGGTAATAGGTAGAGAAACTTAAGTTATGTGGATATTTTGAAACTACAGTGTCCTTTAGCAATGTGGATTTATTGCCAGAGTAAAAAATGGATGGATGGATGGATGGGTGGATGGATGGATGGAATTGTATTTTGTACAAATAAGTTTCATGGTTCAATATACAAAATATATCTGGACCATTTCAAGTTTTCATGGAATTACTAACAATTTTGGTTATAATATACAGAAAGATCAATGGGAAAATATGTAGTTAAAAGGGATGAAATTTATACTGTGTTATGATCTTAAAGGGAATTTTTATAAAATGATGTATTGTTGGACACCAGAGAAACTATTTAGAATGTATAAAGGCACTTCAGATGTACATTGGAAATGCAAATAATATGAAGGGACATGCTTGGTGGCCATGTAAAAAAGCTACAGTAATTGGTTTGAAATACATACTTTGATACAGCAGAATTCAATTGAAGCCAGACTTTCTTCTTTAGGATAATGGGTAAGCAGTTAGAAAAAAGCATGGAATATTATTTCAGTATAGGATTACTGCAGCAGGTTATTATATGCACAGAAATGGAAAGTTTTGACACTATTCTCTATGGAGGAAGGGTTGGTGAAATTGACAGATCTTGCTAAGATACATTAACTTCTTTGATTAAAGATACTATCTACATTACTTGGTGACTGGAAACCACTTATGGGCCTTATGCATAGGGTAAAAAAATGACTTGGATGATTAGATAGAATAAATTCTATCTAATAAATATGATGTAAATTTAGAGAAAGTGGTTAATATACAATTGTATAGTATATATAACTTCTGTGAAAAATATCAGAAGCTACTTTGCATCTTTTTTCTTTAATTTTTCTTAACCTTTTTAATTTTCTTGCATATTTTGGTTTTTACAATATTTCTTTGCTTTTATTTTTTCTTCATTACTTTATATTAATTTGCATTAGTTTTTATCTTCTTTTTCAAAAAATTCAATAAAAATTATAGGTCTCCTGTTTACAAAGTAGTTTCATCTGCACAAAAACCTTTCAGACTCATCTGATGTGTCATTGAGCTGACTCTTAAGGGCAAAACTGTCTCTAAATCTTTATTGCTTAGTACTGTCACTCTGTTTAACTTGTTATGTGAAAATTTTCTCTGATTTGTGTCCTGCATTTTGAGAAATGAATATATTCTTCCTACCTCTTCCATTTCCACATGGGATTGAGAAAGTTTCCTGGATAGGAGATGAAACATTTTCCCATTGCATCTACTAATAAAAGTCCAGTTGCCTTTTTTGAGAAAGTTTTGCAGTTTTTGCAATTTTGCTACAAATCGTGGCCTGGATTAATCAGAATATACATGGATATTTACCCTTCTAATGTTCTGAATGGACCTAAAATGAAACTGTCCAAACTCTTAAACGTACATAGCAAATACTATACAGTATAAATTACAGCTTGTCTGGATTTCAATTAGGATTATTGGACGTTTAAACTGCTTGAGACAATCTTGGAGCCAAGACTTACAGTAGATCTGAACTAATTAGCTTGTTAGGCTTAGGCTTTTAAAATGAATATGCCACTGACTTCTTTATTCGTGTCTTTGATAGCAAACTAAACAGATGAATAGATGCAAGTTCTGGCAGGGGAATGCAACTATTAATTCTATTGACTGAAAATCGTTATACTTCTATCTGAGATGGTTATCTTCTACTGAGTACATAGCACATGGAGTGGTGAGTGAGAAAGAGGACACCTGCCTAGCCAGCGAGATCATCCAAATCAACCATAGTGATCAATGTGGTGACAGATGTCACAGTCAGATTGTCCTCATATCCAATGACTAGGTAGAAATTGAACAACATGTTATTTCACATATAAGGCCTAATACAAAGGTCCATGAGAATGGAGAGCTTTGTTCAGTCAGGATATCCAGCAAAAAAAATCCAGCAGCAGATTTCCAACAAATACAAAGATAGCCCACTCACTTGGTAGATCATAAGGGTATCTGTAATCCTTTAATAAATACTCAGCATTTTTGACTTCAGCTTTGATTAAGGAAACATCAAGTTTTCTGCCAGGAGATTGCAGAATTTCTGCCTACACCATGACTCTGAAAATTGCTGTCGCTACAAATGGGATCTGATGTAATGAATCTAAATAATGAAACGTTAGGAGAAAGTTTGAAATCTCACTTCCCTGATAACTCTATAAACATGTGTTTACTGTGCACCAAGCTGTACTAACATTATGTACAATACTGGTCAAACCTATTTTGGGGTACAGCTGTTAATTAAGCTATTAATTAGATAGGCTGCAACTCTGAAATATGATCAGTTAATAAAGCTAAAATGGAAATATTTTTTTTTCTGATGGGATTACTGAATAGATCAATTGGTAGCAATATTACTTCTAGGAAACCTTTAGAATAGCTTACCCTAAAATTTGTAGACTTTCAATAATTAGTTTGCATTTTTGCCTTCAGCATTGACTAAAAGAACAACCGATTTGGTGCCAGGAGGTTGCAGAATTCTGCCAGCTTATTGACACCAGAGTGTCTGCTTCCATGCCAACTCATGCTGCAGTTTGAGAGACCAGAAATTGCTATAAAATATAGTCTTCCTGTCTTTTTCAATGGTCAAAAGTCTGCAGTGAAAATCTTGCCATATTCTTGTCACTTTCCTATAGGCAGGTTCATTCAAATGCTTGCCACACAGATCAGTTGATTATTCAGGTTCCTTTGGTGGTTCTTTGTCTTTGCAGTAGTTC
Organism: Acrochordus granulatus; assembly: GCA_032468055.1. Classification (NCBI taxonomy): domain Eukaryota; kingdom Metazoa; phylum Chordata; class Lepidosauria; order Squamata; family Acrochordidae; genus Acrochordus; species Acrochordus granulatus. Next base: position 16,048 of record JANHZU010004966.1, on the reverse strand, counting down.
TTCCAGGAATGCTGCAGTAATATTTGTTGGTCAGCAGAGCCAATTTAATAATTAATTCCAAAATACATAATCATTCCAGATATTTCATTAAAATATAATAATTAAAACATGAGATGGGTTATGAGTTAATTTATATTTTCTTTATCATCAAAGTCTTTACAATAACTAAACATCTAAATTTAGTGATTTGAATGCAGGTCTACACTAGATGTTGCTGAAGAAAATTAAAATGACTCTTGTGTTCAGTGCAGTGCACATTAATAAAGAGTGATTTTACTTTAACCCTTTCAGTATTTTTTGCCAAAACCTCTGTCAGTTGAAATGTTCGTCTCTGAAACCATATGGACAATCACATTTTAAGAAACAGTCATGTTCTGTAGACTTGTGGTTATAAAAAGCTTATGTGAAAACAACTAATCAGAGACGGATTTGTTGTTATGAATACATTTCAGAAAGACAAGGGAATGCATAATTCAAATCACATTCATAAGATCTAGTTGAACAGGAAAGGCTAAAAATACTGTGTATAGATTTCTTAACACCTTGAAAAAATAAAAACATGGTCAGATTAATTGTAATATGTTGATGGGATATATTTCTCATTGCTAGCTATGATATAAGTACCTACATCATTTCTAAGACAAAAAGAAAATAAGTCCTGTTACCATGACTAAAAACAACTTGGGCAATTGTTGGATCTTACAAAAATGGTTTAGGAGGTACACATAACTGCAAGTTTTTCTCCCTCAATATGTTGGTTTCTCATCTCAACATGGTTGAGATGGCACTATCCAAGCCTGCCACCAAGTATATTAAAAGTAATATTTATCTCTTACATTCTCTGTTTTGTTGAAAAGATATGTACAACTAATAGGTACTAGAAATTATGGGATGCTGCTACTTCTAGTTGTCTTGCCATATACATGCTTAGAAAACAAACTCTTGTCATGGTAGCCAGCATACAAATAAAATAAACATTACAAATCTAAAAGTAGGAGCTGAATCACAAAATTGAAACGTTTCCTTACAATAATCTCCATTAGAAACTTTCCTGTGTATGATTTCAGCCAGGATTTCCTATAGTAACATACAACAAATGAAACACTGCAAACAACATTCCTACCCCACCCCATTTTCTGTTTTTCATACCAACTGTCACTTTTCAGTCTGTGGCCAGTGAGCACAGTCAGTCCCTGAAAGGGCTGGTTTGTGTAGCAAAGGGGTTGGGGAGCAGGACTGCCACTTTCAGACTGCGTCTTTCGTTTTCTGCTTAGAATGTTTGCACTCTTGCAAATGTTCAACTTCCCTGAGCATCCTAACACCCACAGTCTTGTTTCCCAGTGGTCCTTGTTGGTTCAGTTTCTCTCAATACTTTTTATTTTGATGGCTGTAAAAGGGCTTCATATCTGTAAAAAGT
>JANHZU010004965.1:30000-43123 GCA_032468055.1 Acrochordus granulatus | reverse complement strand
ATGGATGCTGTGAGAGAGGATATGAAGGAGGGTGGTGTGACTGAGGAAGATGGAAACAGAAGATTCGCTGTGGCGACCCCTGATGGGAGCAGCCAAAAGAAGAAGATCTTGTTTCTCTCTCTCTTTCTCTGTATATATATGTGTGTGTGCATATATATATATGTATGTATATATTGGAAATTGATGATTTTTCCATATGTTCTAAATATGGGTATAAGATGTGAAATCAATTATAATTCTTCAAGGGACAATTCAGTAATTTGCACTAGTCTTTATTTCCTAATCATATGAGTTGAGACAGAATCCATGGAATATCAGTAAGTGGGCCAAAAGCTCACAAAGAATTTTGAATCCAGACTAGGAAAATCTAGACTAGCAGAATAACAATCATCCCTAAATTTTAGCAGATGTGCGAATTTGGAATGTATTTACAAAAATATTAAAAAAGGAATACTCACCATAGCCTATATGGGATGGAGGATGAAAAAGCGCAAGAGAAAAAAATATTAATATAATGCAAAAAATTATACTTTTTTCCAGACCTTCCCTATGATAAGCAAAATGGCACAAGACTCATTAAAGATTGGGGGATTTATAATTTTTTTTCTATATAGGATGACAGTAGTTCTAGTCCCATATAGCTATGGAAACCTTTATGGTTTCTCTCTCATCAGCTCCAGCCAATGGAGTCCATTGAAAAAGTATGACTTGGAATTCAAAAACAGCTTTAAATCCACAATTTCCATCCCAAGATCTATTCAATCCACTTCCCCGATCTTGGGTCCTCCAGATGAGGGACTTCAAAAGTGTCAACATATTTAAAATTACCATGTTGAGGAGAACCCTATGAATTTTTTATTGGATTTTAAACTCCATGTCCATATTCCCTTGTAATCCCATCACAATTTCTTCATTAATGGCTTGGTGGCAAAACAGTTCTTACAAACTCAGCAAATTCCCTGGGGATAAATAAAACAATGCCTTATATGCCATGGCACATTTCTATATTCAGTCCACAATATGTAAGTCTATCTATAAAACCCACACTCAAGAATTTGGTACTTGTAAATAAGACATTAGTTTCAGCATCCCCCCTCCCTCTATTGCGAAAGGCACAAAAGAAGCTGTATCATCAAAGAAAAGGAGCAGAAGCTTGGGCAAAAGACAAAGGAAGGACAATAAAATCCAGATGTTGCAAGCAGGAAGTTAGTAAGAGAAAGACAAGCAAAGGTGCAGGGGTGAAGGGAATCAGATCTAAAGGTGATGGAGATTTATATTATACCAGAACTTAGTTTTCAAGGATTCCTGAACTTTTAAGTTAAAATCTATTTGAAACTAATTTTACTTTTACATATGTTTTATCTATAAAACTATAATTCCTGAACTTCTTAATGTGACTTGTGAAGCATCACATCTAGGCTCTCCTGTACCTTTTAGATGAACTAGAGGCCTCAGGTAACAAATCTTGGGAACTGTAGTTCTATAGAAGGCTTGGGACTTAATTCCTTGTGTTTATAGTGAAATAAAATTCTAAGGTTCCTTGATGACATTTGATCATTCTCCAGCTATGGAGCTTTGGATCTGAAGAACTTTGGGCTTTGGATTTCTACCACATATTTAGATAGATATATATTTAGTATAAATATAAAGCAATGATTCTCAAGATTCCCTGCTCAAGGAAACATTGGGAAGCCCTGGATGTCACAGGCTGAAGTTCCAAGGACTTTTTCAGTGAATTGATCACTCTGATAAAAGTTCTTATCAAGTTCTTGACAAGAACTTTCAGGACTTGCAAATGTTGAAATGCTTTCTAATATAGAAATTTTAATATATGGAAGACTATAATCCCCACAAGACTTGCAAATGTTGAAATGCTTTCTAATATAGAAATTTTAATATATGGAAGACTATAATCCCCACAATTTCTTAAGTGCAGAAATTGGCATAGAAGGGTAGCACCCAGTTCGGATTTTTAAATACCATATTTTATAGAAATTGTTTGTCCACACATTTTAGAATTGCATGGTCTTACACAGCTTCCTGAAACAACCACCAGAACTGAACTTTCAAGGAAGAAACTGAGAATGTTAGGACATTTCTAGGCACATTTTGTGATCTACAACTATTATTAGGTCTCCTTGTTAGGGACAATCTTATTGTAGATGAGCATTATTATGAATTATCAATTAGAGTTGGGGTAGCAAGGTGAAGAGAAAGACAATGAAGTAATTGTCTTTAAAAAAATCCATAAACCAATATGGTTCTATCTTTGGTATATCAAACATTGCCTATGTCATTTCTCCCCTATCTAGTGTCCTTCAGATATTTTGGACTACAATTCAGATCATCCTTGTCTGGGTTGAGAGTTATAGTCCAAATACTTGGGGGGAAATCACATAGTAGAAGGTTGACCTATGTTTCTTGCCCTTCTTCAGGCTGAAACTTAGGAAGTGTTCAGCATTATTCCATAAGATATCCCACTGCAGCTTCACCATTCAGAATTGACTACATCAATTCCGATTGTTCATTTTTCTTAGTCTCCTTTCCTGATGAATCAAGGAAACACCTACAGCACTCCCTGTTTTAGTAGCACAATGTTGAACAAGATTTACCTCAGGTTTGTTGTCTTTGAGTTTCTTAATCTGCTCCCTTTTCCTAGCTACTGAGTCCAGCACATGGTGTTGATATGGGCAGAGGAAAGGATTATCATCTCTGGTATCTGGAAATGCTAGGGGCCTAATCCAGATTCTTTTATCTTCCACTGAAGTATGCTTGCTTTTGGCTGACAAATATATCTTCCCAATATTGCCTACTTTAATATTTTAGGTCACCAATCCTGCTGCCTGGGGACATTTTACCCAAAGAATCTCCTTCAAAAGGAAGTTCTCACTGAATTATGCCTTCTCTGAAAGGCTATCTGTCAGTAAGGGAAGCTATCAGTAAGGGAAGCATACAAAGAAAAAGTGCAAGAAATGCAGTTGATCAAAAACATGTTGAAGGGTAGACCTTGCACAACAAGGAAGGGTGGTTGTATCTTGGGAGTAGTGAGGTTTAGGAGAGTGGTGTTAGAAGGAAGGAGACAAAATTGGAAAATTAAAATGCAGGAAGACATTTGGTGGTCTGTGTTGGACAAGGATTTTGTACAGCATTTATTAAATCAGGCATTTGCAATGAGGATGCTGTTGGGATCCTGGGTTTAGGGGAAGAGGACTCCTGGGGTGTTCTCCCTTTCACCTCATTCTCACCAGATCGCTGATCACTAGCGGAAGAGATTTACGTCCAGCCTTAATGTCGGGCATGCTGTTAATGCAGCGCAGAAACTTTAGTGCTGCTCCCCTGAGAGAGAATGCACCCACAACAGCATCAGCAAGCAGAAGATGGAAGAGAAATAAAACAAGCTTTATTAGCGAAGCGAAGCAGAGGCAGCTGAATAAGATGTGGCACACTGGAGCCAAAGTAATGGAGGATGTGATCTTTCCTCCCCTGTCAATCCTGTTATCAGATTTTGTTAGGAGCTACATTTTAGGACAGAAGGGGGATCATGAAAATTGTTGGAGTAATTATCATTTACTGGTTCTATGCCTTTGGATTTTAAAGAAATTAAAAATGTTTTTCATTATAATTTGAGAACTGGTGCAATACAATTGTTCCATTACAAGATTTTAGAACTTGCAGTTTGGTGAAGGAATTGTCTCCACTTAAAACTTGTTAACCTTTAGTATAAAATCTTCAGAAAATGTTTTTTTAATTAAGTCATTAAAAATGTTTTTTTAATTAAGTCATTCATAAATACCCCTGCTGGCTGGGGTATTCTGGGAATTGAAATCCACCCATCTTAAAGGTGTTGAGATTGAGAACACTGACTTATAATCAACACTTTAAGCTGTGCCTGGAAACACGCTGGTAGTCAGTAAAGTTCTGTAATATGTAAGTCCCAAAACTGTCTATGCTCATTGTGCTCACATAGTGGACAAATGACATTTTTAACAACTTTAAGAAACAGCCTCATCTATAGTGACAACATCTGGCTGATTTAATCTAACTGGAAAATTAAGTAGAGTTTGGCCTAGCTAGTACCTAGATGGGAGTTTCAGAGAATCCAAGAGCAATAGGCTTGATAGGAAGTAAAGAAGGCAATAACAATTTTTGTATTGCTGCTAAGTATATTATAAGGATGTGCCCATGAAGTTACCAGGAGCCAGTCTGGGCTTGAAGGAGACTTTCAGTATTTCTCAACCTTGGCAATTTTAAGTTATGTGACTTCAGCTACCAGAATTCCCCAGCCAGCATTTCAATACCCGAAGTTTTGAGAGTTGAAATCCACATAAAGTTACCAAAATTGAGAAACAGTGTTCTATACTATATTATTGTATTCTAAGTAGGATTTAGTCAAATAGCTATATTGCTATTTCTAGATCCATTTTCGATACCTTTATGGCCGCAGCCCTAATCATCCAAATACTTTCCTGACAACCACCCAATCCCACAGGCAGCTTTGGAGATATCAGGCTTGGGATGGCTGATACAAGTTTACAAATGAACAGGTGATCCATCTCTCTGAATAAAGAGAAAGACCTTACTGATATAGTAAATCCTTGTCTGCCTTCCTGTAGCTCTCTTCTCTCAACACAGGAAAGTGGGACAGCAATGAAATCAATCAGTCAAACAAGACTACTTAAGGCATTTACAATTTCAAAAGAATTTGCACTTGGGCATTTTTTAATTCACTATTTCATCCAATAGAATTACACCAGATCTCAAATTACAAAATACTGAATTCCAGGACTTATATGATGTCACATTCATCCTTCCATTAGCTGGCTCCAGAGAGACATTTAGTAGAATTCCTGCTGTTCCAGAGCAGATAAAGCCAGCAGCTGCTGGAGAGAGAGAAAAGAAAGATGTTAGAAGAAGAAACCTCACCAAATCGCTAACTAGGGGTATGGGTTTTCTTTTGCGAATGTCAGGCATACTATCAATTATGATCAACCCGCCACCAGGCCTGGAGAAGAGACAAAAACAGTCAGATCATACAGGAGGACAGGAAGGTGAAGGAGATAAGGTTAGGATAGGGAAGCAGAGAAGGGAGAGGAAGGGAAGGCATCAAAAGATGAGGCAGTAAAAGTATTTAGAGAGACACCTGCACAAGGCTGAACATTGCCCTGGAGGCCTGTACATTTATTTTGTACTCGGAACAGGGTGAGATAGGAGGTGAGAATTTTGATACTATCCCTTGATAGACAATGGACTTCTTTAGGGGAATGTGGTAAAATACAATAGCTGATTATAGAGACACTTAAACAGAAAGGGAAATATCACTTGGCAAGATCCTGGACACCCTTTTCTTTTACATCATGGCTGTATCTTGTCAAACCAAACTTCGAAAAAGTACAAAACCTTGCACAACTTGGCAAAGACAGGATGACTGTGCCCTTTTTAGAAACAACTTTAGGTGAAAAGAATGTACTGTAAAAAATATTGACTTGCAAGTCTTGAGGAGTAAGAATATGGGGGAACCCAGTTCAGATGCTTTTGTTCCAAAGCAGAAATCATGATGTCATCTTTCAGGGGGATATTTGCTCATATTGGAAGTATGGAGACAGGTCTAGAATGGCTCATAGGCACTTTAGTAGTCACACTAAATTTGACAATGAATGCCATGGTTGAATGAGGGAGATGTGAAACTATTACTGAACAGTTTTAGAGGTAGGTGCATGTGTGTGTGTGTGTGTTATAAGAGAATACCTGATATTACCTAGTTTGCACTAATGAAGTTACCTAGTTTGGTAATGAAATGTCTGCAGGAAAATAACAAAGCTCAGAGAACACCAAGTATTTTACATGTACATATATCCATGCACGTACTATATTTATGTTCCAAACCTATGGACACAGCTTCCCATGATTCTGAATTTTGGGATTTTGTTTAGAAATGAGGGCTGTAAGGATGAGCTCTGAGACATTAAATTTCAAAAAAAATTCTGAGGGAGATTGATGGTTTAAAAATGTGAAAAATAAATAAATGTTATCAGTAGAAATAAAAAGGGATCCCCTACTCTTCTCTCTCAGAATATAAGAACAGCACTGTTAATTAGGCCAAAGACTGTCTCATCTAGCATCCCAATTCGAATAATGGATAATCATCAGATGCTTCTGAGGTTGTCCCAGGGTCTCTGGCTGGTGTTTTCCCATAACTGTGTTTCTTCATTTGGAGAATCATGATTCAACAGGGCAATTTATTATCCATAAACTGATCTCGGAATACTTTGAAAACAGTTTAAGCCAGGGGCCACTACTAACTGTAATTGGCAGCCTCTCAAATTAGTGATGGAATTATGTGAAAAAGGAATTCTGTTGTCTGTTTATTGCCAAACAACTTCTGTTGGTCATGTGAGAAAGAAAAAAATCCTTTTCCATATCCTTTTCCCTCCTGCATAATTTTATATACATTGACAATACTTCGTGCTCAACTTCATCATATTCTTTTAATTAAAATTTAATTTTTAATTTCTTTTCAATGTTGAAAATACAGTGTGCAAAAGTTGGAGGAATCCTGGAAATTAAATTTTATTGCTCATGATTTGGAACAATTAGAGTTTTTTTTTTAAATCTGCTTTTTACATCAAAGCATTACAATTTGAACTTCAAAAGGAAAATGTAAGTCTTGCTAAATGTATGGCCATGAATCTTATTAAATGTTTTTTGTAAGACATTTGTCAAATTCTGCCAAAAGCTGTTACTGAGTGCCATCTGTTAAACCTAATGTAATCTTTAACTGCTAGATGTCAATTCTTGTAATAAGTACTGAGCATTACAGTAATGTCATCAATCAAATACTGTCAAGTAGGAAATTCTGCATACTACATCTAGTGAAATGGAAACTATTCTAAGACTCCATCTGTTAAAAACAATTGCTATGTTCGGCAAAATCCTTGCAGAATGAGATTACATTTTATAGGTATCTGCCATCTGAATGTACAGAAAAGATTAGGTTGCTGATGGTTTTTGTATGATGGAAGAGGAGGAGGACATTTTGTCTTTTGGCTGTATCATGTTATAATTTTAACAATACAAAAGTTATTGTTAAGTACCCACTTGGACAGGGACAATCTTGGGGAGAACCCGCAACTAGAACAGACCCTTCTCATGGCAATCATGAGTCATCTGAAGAACATTTCAATTTTACCCCATTCTTAAGGACTGGAACTCACCCGCCTTTAAACCAGAGGGATTTTGATTCTCCAGAGCCTTCGCCTCGAGCCTGAAAAACAGAAAGGGGTGAACTTAGCTGAGTCCTTGCTGTGACTTGTTGCAGCCAGAAATTCTGTTATACAAATCTTTCTTTTCTCTGAACTGATGTGCTCACATTGTTGCTCTTATTGGTTTCACATCAAAAAACTCCTCCATCCCACACTACCAAACTTGGATATCCTAGTTATAGCTGCCAAATGGGAAGAATCCTTCTGAAAAGGTGTGAAAGGGTGAAAGTGAACATGAGCTGGCCAGATGTATTGCCTGGGCCTTGCCTAAGCAGATCAGGTAAAGCCAAGCTCCAGGTGGCTAGCAAGATCAAACAACTGTGCAGATTTCAGTAACTACCTTTAATGCTCATCGGGATTAAATATATTACCTTGGAAAATGTAAGAGGAATTTCTAACCTTCATTGATAGTGAGTTTGTTAAGGTGAATTTTCTTTGGAGACTTTTCAGATACATTTTCCAAGGTGTTCTGCTACCTAGGCTGAGTTGCCAATTACAAGATGAGGCTTTGTCCACTAATTCAACCACTGTTCTCTGTTTCCTTTCTTTCCAATCTCACCCAAATAAAGACCTAGAAGAAGCATTAATTCAATATTCCTAAATATGGTTTATGTGAACTTAGGCCCACTCTTTTGGGATACAGTATGATGCATTGACAAACGGCAGCCACAGTTGCACAACTGATGCTGCTGGTATGTTGCTTGTCAGTTTGGTTTATTGCACATATCCAGAAAACAATTTAATTTACTATCTAGATTAAGGACTTTCTGAGAATGCATCCACTGTGTTCGTATATCATGTGAAGCCATAATTTGGTTGGTTTGGTTCTGAATTAGTAGATTAGGGGACACAATAATTGTGCTGTGCAAACCTTAGCTTATATGATATGTGAATCCAGCTACTGTTTAAACCAGGCATTTCAAATTTCAATCTCCTGAAATATTTGCACATCCCTCCAGAGAAAGATAAAAAGGAGGACATACTAGTATTTAGCTTTACCAGTGAACTAGACAAAGTTTTTTCCCAAAAATCTTTATTATTTTTAATGCTTTTAGTGACATATGGGCAAAAAAATAAAGGAAAAAGCATAATGTAACATGGATACCACAATAAATAAAGACATGTATAAGTAAAATAAAAAAACATAAGGGGGAAAAGAAACTAAAGGAAAACAAGGCTCCATATGATCTAAATAAAAAAATAATTCAATCCTTAAACTTATTATTAAACTAGAGACATATAAAACATGCTATTAATGTTTAGAATATAAAAACAGCCCAAACATTGATAAAAAACCTCCTTTTTGGATCTAATAAAATTAGATCCAGGAGTATGAATTTCTTTCTCTCAATGCAAAACTATTTGCCAAGTTCCAGTCTCTATGAAACCATCCGTCATTATCTACCTGAATGTGGGGAGTTACTTTACATTTGAAGCATGATTTTTATTGATGCAGATTTCTTTCCCACTATGGGGAAGCATAACTGAGGTCACATTGAAGCTTCAGACGTATACATACATCTGGAAATAAGTTCAGTTCAACTCAATGGGATGTATTTTTGAGGAGATATGCACAGATTGTACATACAAATATGTACTTTGTATGCCTAATGTGGCACATCATTGGCTTGATTTTTCCTTTAGCTGTTCTTTGATTTTTTTCTCTTAATTTAATACAATACTGTTTCTAAAGAAAATCAACCCTGACTGTTCATTGGAAGGACAGATACTGAAGGTGAAGCTCAAATTCTTTGGTCACATAATGTGAAGAGAGGACTCATTGGAAAAGACCGTGACGCTGGGAAAGATTGAAGGCAAAAGGAGAAGGGGACAGCAGAGGATGAGATGCTTAGATAGCATCGTGGATGTGATAAGCATGGATTTGGGCAGACTCCAGGAGGCAGTGCAGGACAAGAGAGGCCTGGTGCGCTGCAGTCCATGGGGTCGCAAAGAGTTGGACATGACTTAGTGACTGAACAACAACAAATCCAGTACTTCTCAATTCTGTTTAAACTAACAGAATTTCTAAAAATTATTCTGGAATTAAAACAAAAGCACTTGCAATTTTTCACTTCCTGTACATCAGAGTTTCTCAACCTCAGCAACTTTAAAATGTGTGGACTTCCACTCCCAGAACTCCCTAGTCAGTTAACATCCATACATACATCTTAAAACTCCAGAAGTGAGAAACACTGCACTGTACCATTGTCACTCACTATATTTTGTATGGACATTGATAAAACCACAAAAAAGTAACCCAGATAAATTATACTTTTTTTCATTCAGGGTTTTTTTGTGTGGTGGTTCACTGAAGTATACAGGATCACCCTGATACTGTGAAAACATACAAAAATAATTTTGATCTAAGAATAAATCTAATCACATTTGAGATGCATTATCAGTGCATGCTATGCAAATAGAATTATGCTGTCAAGCATCTGTATATCTTTTTGCAGTACTGATTACTAGTAATATTTTAGGTATTATTAATAATGTGTGCATAAAACAAAAATGAACTGAAGCAAATATTATTTGCTGTCTACAAAAATCTGAAAATGTAAAAAGCAATAATAGCATAGGAGGATTTGTGATGCACTGGTTCTGTTTTAAAAACAAAACCAGATAATTCAAAATGGCAAAAGCCACAGAGAACCTCAGAGAGAAAACAATTGGAAGCATTTTTATCTGGAGGATATTTAATGTAGGAAGGAAAAATTATAAGTTTTGTCAGTTTATTTAGATACTCAAATTATGCCTTTTTCATTAGAAATAATATTCAAGGAGCAGTGTAGTACAAGTAGTCATCAACTTGGACAAGCATTTCCATTTCTAAGCAAAATAGTTATTAAGTGAGCCATACCTGGGTTATTAGCTTTTTTGTTAATGTTAAACAAATAACTGCAATTGTTGCGAATCATGTAGTAGTTAAGTGAATTCGGCTTCCCCCATTGACTGCAATTATCATAAATACATGTTGGTTACCAAACACCTAAATTTTGATTATATAACCATGTATATGCTACAACAGTTGGAAGTGTGAGGACTGGATGTAAGTCACTGTTTTCAGTGCAATTGTAACTTCAAATGGTTGCTAAATGAATGGTTGTACATCAAGGACTTCCTGTGTAGAAAACTTTTGTCTGCATAACAAACGGCATTTCCCAAAAATGTCTCACATACATCCATGATTTCACAAGGGATACCTACCTCTTGTAGTTGCATGCAGACTTTGTTGAATGCTCGTAACCAGTTGGCTTTTGCTCGTGCTTTGGGGTCTACCACTTCAACTTCCTCCTTCTCCCTGTAAACAGAATTCAAAGTCAAATGCAATGCCCAGCATCTGATCTCTCACTGAACATTTACAGGAAATACCCACACCAAACTGCTTTCTGCTACATAATTTTACCCTGATTTTTTTAACACTTTAGTTCCATGTCATGAAATAGCTTCCCACTGTATTTAAATACCCAAACAATATTGTTCAAGAAAATCAGCCAGCAAAAGGTGTTTTTCTCTAGGTTAAGGATCCCAAAGTGGTCAATATCAACCCGCAAGTGTTGGTCAGTAAGCATCTGGTCAGTAAGCATCTGGGAGTCAATAGGTGGTCAATAAATTGAAGGTTGATTGGGGTCAATTAATATTTTAGGGTCTCTGCAGAGCTCTACAGTAGTCTTTAGTCCTGAAGGTGAGGTAGATATCATCAATTTCAGTAATAGATGTATGTTAAATCTTGTATTTTTCATATTTTAAATATTACTTACTTTTATGAAGTCATTCATAGTACTATTAGTTAACAAAGTATTTAAATTATTTTTATATATGTTTGGGATTGATTAATCATCTGAAACTTCATGAAGGGGTCAATGAGCTGAAGAGTTTCATGATCCTAGTGGAGGTGTTAGATTCAGTAGCTGGGACTCTACCCCACTCATCTAAGGATCCAGGGATAAAAGCAGCATCTCAATCTTCTCTGTCCACTTTGAATGATGAAATTAGCTTATTCAGAATCTGAAGTTATAGTCCAACACATCTGCAGAACTCCTGGCTGGTGAAGATTTACCAGATTTATTGTGTGCAATATTTCAGAATTAATTTAAAAAAAAATCTTACAGGGTACAGGTGGATCTTGCAAATTTTTAGAATTTAGAATTAGAAGTTTTGGCAAGTTTTATACTACAGAATATACATTAGGGTAGGCAAACCTAGGCCATTGCCATATTCAAAGATCATAGAAGAGCACAGTATTGTGTTAATCCCAGCATCATTTACTGCTGGCAGTTAGCAAGTAGATGGCAATTGGATTTAAAGATCCACAGTTTCATTTGTCATATTGTCCCCAATATAATGTCATTCCAATAAATTATGGGAAATTTAAATAGCATTCTCCACCAGGAATTTGATTTGAGGTAAGCGATGAACTGGCCAAGTCATGGATCATAAGAAATTATTTAGGTTGGTAAAAAGCAAAACTATTGTGATGAACTCCAGCTCTCTTTAAACTGGGTGAATGGTTAATCAAATATCAAATGTGGCTCAGTTTAAGGAAGTGATAAATTGAGGCACCCCAGGGCAATACTTCCTAACTTTACATATACAGTACATGGATGGCATCTGAGATAGCCATAGCTAATCAAGAGAAAGATCTTGAAGTCATAGTAGACAGCTCATTGAAGATATCAATTTAGCTTTCAATAGCAATGAAAAGCAATGAGGTGCACAGAGGCACAAGTGGTTAGGACACTTGGCTTGTTGGCCAGAAGGTCGGTGGCTCAAGTTGAGATCCAAGAGCCACCATGTTAACGGGGTGAGCTCCCATTATTCACCCAAGTCCTGCCTACTAGCAGTTCGAAAGCATGTAAAAATGCAAGTAGACAAATAGGTACCACCTTGGTGGGAAAAGTAACAGTGTCCATTCACCTCAGCATATAGTCATGCCGGCCACATGACCACAAAAGCATCTTTGAACAACACTGGCTCTTCAGCTAGGAAACAGATAAGCACTGCCCCCTAGAGTCAAGCATGACTGGCAGGGGAAACCTTTACCTTTTACCGTTTTAGCAATGAAAAGGGGGGAATTGCATGCTAAAACTGCCAATACAATAATATTGTAATACAAATCTCGAGTACGTTCTAACAATATCTGTGAAATAGTAAAAATGTCAAGATAACAGTGAGAACTGTGCAAATGAAGCATGTTCCTTTATACATTCATACCATTAGGCTTGACCCCACTTTGCTTTCACTCAGGATGATGAACAAAATTGAGTTCTTCTAAAGATCATTTATATACTGATTATTTGCCACTGAATATATTGTGAAGACATATTATTAGGGTTTGCCTGTTACTTAAATTTTAAACTAATTTATCTTTTCTGTGGATGTTTTATGTACATGTTACTGAGTTCTTAACCAAGGGTGCTTTATCAGTTATTTACCATGGAAGTTTTATTTGACCACTTTGTCAATCACCAGGAGTCCTATGGGATTTAGAGGAACAAACAAACAAACGAATGAATGAATCAATCAATCAAATAAAGCTATCTAAACTAGTGTGAAGAAGTACTTTGGGGGAGAGGGGAAGGCTCATCTCCTACTCAGCTTTGTTGGATGACCCTAATCATAAAGTTTTGAGAGAGGTGACAACAGAAGTAGAACACAAAGGGACACTGTATGAGTGGTATGGAAGAAATGAACAGGAGGGACTTTCCCCTACTTTTTTCAAAACACCAGGACTAACTTTGTTTTCATTATAATCTCCCACATTTCTCTAGTCCCCCAGTGAGGCATCACCTTGCTGTGGTTGGGGGGCTTGTGTGCTCTAAAGAAGATGAGAGCTCTGCCAGAGGTTCAACCATACTGGACAG
>JANHZU010004964.1:85385-96041 GCA_032468055.1 Acrochordus granulatus | reverse complement strand
AACTTTGCTAAAAAAAAGCGAGTGGTAGTCTAAGATTTTTGCCCAGTGTGTGTGTATGAGAGAGAGAGAATGTTATAATTAGATGGCCTTTTTCAAAAGAGTTTCACTTGATTGTTAATCAGATATTGATCAGTTTAGTGAAATTAAATTGGCCATACAATATTCATATAATTCATATGGAGCAGATCCAAAAAAATGAGAACAAAATTCATCCCAAATGTTTTTGTGAATTTTTTTCTTTTTGAAATATGCCTTCCTTTTTTTCTTTATTTCTTTTTCTCCTCAATAACAAAAATAGATTGGGGGGGAATAATTGGTAACTTCTTGTGACCTTGTTTGAATTCATCGGTACAATTACTTTGAATAGCAAACTCTAAGGATTGCAATCCCCCAGTGAAGTATCACCTTGGCATGGTCTTGTGTGCTCTGAAGAAGTTGAGAGCTATGCCAGATGTTCAAGCATACTGGACAGATCTCACCAGAGGAGCCAGACAAAGAGTGTCTCCCTCCCATAAAAAATATGGCGTAATTTACAGAAATCCATACTGGCTAGGTCATTGCCCAGGTCAACAAGGACCATGCTAGATGTTAGAGTTCCTGGACTTCTGGTGAAAAATGGCTTACAGGACTCCACTGGAGAAGGAATTGGCCACCTACTCTTTGCCAAGAAAACTCCATGGACAGTAACAAAAGGATAAAAGAGATTATACCAGAAGATGAGTCCCTCAGGACAGAAGGTGTCTAATATGCTACCGAAAAAGAATAAAGGGCAATTACAAGTAGCTGTAGAAAGAGTAAAGTGGCTGGGCCAAAGCTGAAAGGATTCTGAGCTGTGGATGTGTATGGTGATGAAAAGTCAAGTCCAGTGCTGTAAAGAATCGTGTTGCATAGGAAACTGGAATGTAAGTTCTATGAATCAAGGTAAACTGGATGTGGGCACACAGAAGATGGCAAGATTGAACATCAACATCTTGAGAATCAGTTTACTAAATGAATGGGAATCAGTGGATTTAATTCAGATGACCATTATATATACTACTGTAGACAAGAAGTCTTTAAAAAAGCAGTACTAGGGTACAATCTCAAAAATGACAGAATGGCCTCACTTCGAAACCAAGGCAAACATTCAACATCACAGTAATCCATGTCTGTGCTCCAACCACTGATGCCAAAGAGGCTGAAGTTGATCCATTCTATGAAGGCCTACAACACCTTCTAGAAGACACACCCAAAAAAAAAGTCCTTCACATCATAAGGGATTGGAATGCTAAAATAAGAATTCAAAAGATAACCAGAATAACAGGCAAGTTTGGCCTTGGAGCACAAAATGAAGCAGGACAAAAACTAACAAAATTTTCTCAGGAGAATATGTTGATCATAACAAATACATTTTTCCAAAAACCCAAGAGGCAACTCTACACATGGACATCATCAGTTGATCAATACCAAAATCAGATTGATTATATTCTTTGCAGCCTAAAATGGATAAGCTACATACTGTCAGTAAAAACAAGACCTGGAGCTGACTATGGCTCAGGTTATGTATTTCTTATTGCAAAATTTTGGCTGAAATTAAAGAAAGTAGAGAAAACCACTAGGCCATTCAAGTATGACTTCTGTGATATCCCTTATTAATATACAGTGGAGATGAGGAATAGGTTTAATGGATTAGAACTGATAGAGTGCCTGAAGAACTATGGTTGGAGGTATGTAACACTGTACAGAATGTAGCTACTAAAACCATCTCAAAGAAAAATAAAAGCAAGAAAGCAAATGGCTGTCTGTTGAGGCTTTACAAATAGCTGAAGAAAGAAAGTGAAAGGCAAGAGAGACAGGGAAAGATATACCCAACTGAATGCAGATTTTCAGAGAATGACAAGGAGAGATAAGAAGGCCTTTTTAAATGAACAATGCAAAGAAGTAGAGGAAAACTATAGACTGGGAAAGACTAGAGATCTCTTCAAGAAAATTAGAGATGTCAAGGGAATGTCTCATGCAAAGATGGGCATGATAAAGGACAAAAATGGTAGGGACCAAGCAGAAGCAGAAGAGATTAAGAAGAGCTGGCAAGAATACACAGAAGAGCTCTACAAGAAAGATCTAAATGTCCTTGATAACCACAATGGTGTGGTTGATGACCTAGAGCCGGACATCTTGGAGAGTGAGGTCAAGTGGGCCTTAGGAAACATTACTAATAACACACACAAAGAAGAAAAACAAGAAAAACAAAACTTGCAACAATGCAAATTAATACTGGGGGGAACATAATATTTGTCTGAAAGTAAGAATATTTTCATATGGTTTTAAGTCCTTCCCTCCAAGTATTTTCTGATTCCTTATCCATCTTCCTGAAATTTTTGGACAGACAATTAATATTTCAATATATCACAGTCTTATTACTTAAATCATATATTTTAAAAAATTGGACTTTAATCAATTTGACATAGTAAAGTATTAGCATTGTCAAACATCCCTAAAAAATTTTCATCTTGATAATACCATTTAATTGATTCTTGAATTTTTATTCCAAAATAATCCTTTGTTGGTTATCAAAGGAGCCATGTTCTTCATTAATCCTTTAATGAAGGATTATCAAAAAAGTTTTGCTATCAACATCTTTCACTAAAGCAAAAGTTTTAGCAACTCCTGGGAAGGCTTTGATAGTTTTCCTCAAGATGAAAGGAGATATACAAGCTAATATAGTCAGTGTTAACACTGAAAGTACCAGATTGTATAAGAACAAGATCAGAACAACCAAGTTGGAAGACTGGGGAACCCAGTTAATATATCCATAATGATGTAAATATTTAAGGTTGTTGAAATAATTTCCCTAGAATCTCACTCTTGCAAGGCCAATTTACAGATTTATGCTATTTATAGAGCCACCCAATTCACATGAAATTATTTGTCTCACAGTTTGAAATTTAACAGTCATTCAATTATTTTCAAGTTGTCAAAACTATCAGTGAATCAGATGGATTAAACAGACAATCATTTCTGTTGAAAATGATCCTGTAGGAAAAATAATTTATTTTTCCTTTTTGTGAAAATTTCATCATATGAGAATGATTTCTTGCACTATATGAATTACAGAAAGTCTACCAATATTTTCCTGTAACAATACTTTTGGATATTTTTGTTCATATTTTGAACTCTTATATAACATGTAGAAAAATGAGGCCCCATAAACAAACAGACATTTATAATATGAATTATAATACATATTCAAGTTGATTGCCATTTTCTTCTTCGTTCTTCATACTTGTTTGAGGCATAACTTTTGAACATTCCTAAGTACAGCAACATTTTCTCAACAAAAATAATAAAAATATTGTGATTAAGCTATGAAACTTGATGGTACACCACACATATCCTTTTCTTTCTCTTCTTCTTCCTTCAATTTTTGTATAAAACAAGTCCTCATAAGAATGTAAATACAAGCCATTCCTTGTTTATCATAGAATGTTGCTGTGTTTTAGAAGAAAACTCCTAGGATTGCTAGGAGTTGTATCTAGTTATCAGCTAGGATTGCTGATAAGAACACGTGAAAAAAATAAGTCCTTAAAGTCGATCAAGGGCAGAAATCCATCTGCCTTTTTTGATAGTAATACAGCTATGTGTAGTATGTTCCTAGTTTACATATAATTCCTGGCTGACAAGTGTCTGTTTTTCATGCCTATTCATTAGTCCCCCTTGTGTTACCATTGCCTTGAAGGCACCTCACCTGCCTCTTATCACATTTCACAGAACATGATAAAAGATACCCATAAACAACTTCTATCATAGTAAAGTCCAGCCAAGATACCAGAAGGAGATTTTTTTCAAAGAAGAGATTTCCTATGGATTATAAATTTAAAGAAGAAGTGGTAAAGCAAAATAAAACCTGGTCTTAACTGAAAAAAAATACAGTGCCTATTAGAAAGGCCTACTGTTTCAAATGTTAAAAAAATGTAAGAAACTAGCTGAAAAGGAGGAAAAGGAGAGGCTACTTGTTAACAACATACTGCATTCTTTTATTTGATAAAACCTCAGATTTGATTCCTGGCAGTTCTTAGAGATATAACTGTTTGTTTTTGAAAAGCTGAGACTTCTCATAGTCTATTACTAAATGGAATAGATTAGCTCAGAAATATGATTGCACTTTTATTTCAAAAGATTATTATAGAATAGCTGTTCCTAACTTGAGGCCCTGGTGATGTGTCCTGTAAAGCCATTTGCATATCTAAAGTGCTGTTCCCTAAATTGGTACCCTCTAGTTGTGTTGGGAGATAGCTGTTAGAGATGCTATTGAGAATATGTCTACTACATCTCGAGGATATCAACCTAGGGAATTGTTAGGATACTCTGGATCAATACTTTAATAGCAAGATTTTGTTCATGTGAATTGATTTTGTGTTCACTCAACCACTTTGAGTTTAATAAATTTAATGCAGGATTTTTTTAAAATAATTGAACTTATTTCAGTGAAAATTAAGGTAAAAACTCGTGATGAATTCTCTGAGAAAATAAATATAAGTAAGGTGAGATTAAACTGGATATTTTAATGGTTTTAATTTGTGCCATCAACAATAATCATACTGTTGTTTAGAGACTTTCAGACAAAGGCCTGCATTTTAAAGTCCAGGAATTTATTCTGGACTTGCCACTTGCACCTTCCAGGAGTTTTGCACTGAAGTTCCCAAAATTCTCAGTTGCATCTCCAACAGCTCTCTCCCAACACAACTGGAGGGTACTAATTTTGGGAAGAGCACTTTAGATAGGCAAATACATTCAGTGCAACAATCATAACATGACACCTGTACCCTAGAGGGAAACTGTGGATCTGAATTTAAGAAGTTCCTCTCCTCTCCCAGCAGAAAATTGGATAGAGGAAAAAAATCAGCTTCCAGTGCTGATTTTCTGCACTGTAAGCAACTGTCTAACTAGACACATTGTGGGAAAATCTTGCCTTCCTTTTAGACAAAGATCATTTTACTTTTTTAAGTACATGGTATAGGTAAGCAGCTTGTATCACAGGGAGAACATGAGTTCTGCATACAGAAACACACAGACATTGCACTTTGTACATCAACAATAAATTTACCTCCTCTCCTTACTTTTTTGTACTTCTAAAAATAATATATTCGCTAATGTAGTTGCCCCCGATAATTTCACAGCTAATCAGTCTCTGTCAGTGTAATGGATAAATGGAATACAGTTCTAAGAACACAAAAGGAAGTAACTGACAAGCTCTATTGCCTTGTAAAAGCAGAATTATGTCCTTTCCTTAAAAAGAATATTAGTCACTTGATAATCTCCAATAGGTACTTTAATGTCATTAGAATTTATTATGCCAGTCAATATAGTCCTTTTAGTTTGTAGATCACTGACTTGATGGAGGATAATAGTGTCATTTCAAGTGTTACAACACATCAGACCATTCTGATGGAAGTAAAGAAAAAGATTTTTTTTCCAAAGTGTGTGTAGGGAGAAAAGTTATCTGTGATGCCGTTTTTAGTATGCGGAACAGGATTGAGGTTGTTGGGAAGCAGTTAAAACAAATTATCACTATTACAAGTTAATGAAACTGTTTCTGGAATGATTCTTTCATAAACAAAGTATGTTGGAACAGAGAAGATTAAAAACTTGTACATTAACTTCAAATTTAAATTAATGCTTTAGAAAGTCAAACCAGACTTCAGGAACTAGCTTAGATTTTTATCTATTCTAGTATACTCCTGCTTCTTTCACTGCAGCAAATATAAATGTTTCTGGTTTATTGTCTTGACATTCTTTATCACTGGATCTATGTATGCTACTGCAATTATTACTGTATTTTTCTTTTTGTCATCCGAAATTTAAAATTGCACTATGCCATAATAATCTTTGTGTATACAGAAACACAGGCTGTGTGAGACAGTGGAGAGTTTTTTTGGGGTTTTAGCCCAGTATCTTTTGTGCCTAAAAAAATAGCATTTTATTTATTGCATTGATATCCTCCCTTTTCCCCAAGACTCAAATTGGAATATGGAGAGGGGTGTTGTCTCCCATTATCTTATTCTTCCAATAACTCTATGTCATAGACTGAGCTTAAAAAAGAGACTGATCCAAATCACTCAGTGATTGACTGTTGATTTAAACTCAGATGCTTTCAGCCCAGCTCCTTAACCCAAGTGGGCTGGTAGGGGAATATCGATTCAACAGTTGATTAATTTATAGAGAACAGTTACAACTACACACTTGCAGATAGCAGGCTAAATGCTCTGTCCTCTAATTTCTTGCTTGTTGCTCATTTTTCTGTCTGGCACTACTGACTAGTTGTACCAATAAATGCTGTAGAGCACCTATGTGTGTCATGGGAATAAAGCAATACATCAGTATGGATCCTGCTGGGACATCTTGGGCAAGGTGCATTTTTGGTCACACATATACATTTTTTTTATTAGGCACAATGAACCAAGAATGACACAAGGAGTTGCTTCAGAGTGTTTTTTTTACTGTTGCTTGCCTATCTTGCCAGACTAAAGTACAAATCTGCATATCTATTAGGTGCACCCTCTGAAAGACTAGGGAGAGTCTGCCCTGCATCTCTTCCTGCAGAAAGATTCTGGGATAAACCACTCTTTGCTCCTTGGGAAAGACCTCCTCCCTCCTGTACCACATACCACATCCTCCCTCCTGTATCACATTCCACCACACTTTCTCCAGAAATAGTCTCAATGATATAGGAAAGTACCTGGGAAAAGTATAATTATTGCTAGCTAGGTGCTGATTAAATAGGAAAATATTAAAAGTGGAGGTGAGGGGTCTGGGAATAAGATGAGAATGTTGCTTTCTGCATGTTGTCATCTGCAACTATAGGCAATTGCTTTATTGCTTGCTGGGCCAATTTCAAGCAATGGACATCTTGTACTTATCTTTGAATACCACCCCTATACAGTACTTTTGAATTCTATCAACAACTGATCACAAAGCCCAGTTCTGCACTTTTTCAATTTTACTCCATATCTTCCACACTTGCAAATTAATTTATCATTATTTATATAAATGGCTATTGACCCAGTTTAGGAAACTAAAGCAAGCAAAGAAATGAACCACCTCAGCTATCAATATTACTGCTCGTAGTCACTAGGAAATTATTTTATTAAACAACAATCTGTAAGAAGAGAAGGAAGAATAAGAAGGGTAAGTGACTTTATAAAATGTCAACAGTCAACTAGATTACACTTGATTATATCTGAATTTGATATTAATCTTACAGCATGTGTTTCTATAAACAGTATTTTATAGATAATCTAAAAGATCCTTCACAGTTTCAGTGGTTTGCCACAGAACTTCCTTGATAGGATAATCAAATTTTCAGGGCTGAGGTCATCTCTTTGTTAACAGTAATTATACCTATCAACTTTGCTCAGTGCATTCTGGATTCATGCCCACAAAGCAAAATGGCAGTGTGCCATTTCAACAAATGACTGGCTAAGAAATTATTTTCAATTAAGTTTTCAAAACAAGTTGAAAAAGAAAGCTGTAAAATACCCGATTGTAAGGTCCACAGATGTTTCTTGTTCATCTCTATATAGGACAATCTCTATGGTTTTGTCACATTCTCAAATGAACAAAAGAAACGTTGAGGAGCAGATAGAAAACACTTCCAATTAAAAAAAAAAATTATGACATCAAAGAGCAAGTTTTATCCCCAGTTTATTAAGTGTCTCTCTTCCCCTTTCTTACTTTATCTGGTGCAAATACTGACATTCATTCCTATAGAGCTAAGTGTAGAGCAATAGAAGCAAAACATATTGCCTAATATCTCATCCCTTTTCCACTAATAAGCTACTCATACTGACATATAATGGGAATCCTTTATTTAAAATGCCACTTACACATTTTGTTTGTACATAGCTATCACACTACCTTAATGGTTGGTGTTTTACTGGTATTCTAATTTGGGAAGGCTGGATCAATCATATTTCGGTCTATGCCAATTCAATCTATTGAACCACAATTCCATTCCATTTATGTAACAACAGATTTATCTAATATTTCTTATATTAGAAAATATATATTATCATATTATATAATATAATAATATATATTATATTATAATATATATTATAATATAATATTATATTATATCTTTCACTTCCTTCCTTCCTTCCTTCCTTTCTTCCTTCCTTCCTTCCTTCCTTCCTTCGCATTTGTATGTGATGTTGAACCTTAGGAATAGCATCACAAAATGTAAAGAACTGCAATCCACATATTAATCCAGGAGATACAAATTTAGATTTGTTTCAAAATGATTGTTACAAAATTTGTTTGTAACCATAACAAATACTATAATTAAATGTTTTTCCATCCACTTCAGATTTACGGAAAACCTTTGAACAGGAACCACTAGGGAAGGAAGTATCTTTGGAACAAGAAGTCCTACTCCAGTGTCGCCCACCTGAAGGAATCCCAGTGGCTGAGGTGAGTGACAGGAATCTTTGAGGTTGGGGAACTGACACAGTTATCCTGAGACCTAATCTGTGGCTAATGGAGCAGTGAATTAGGGGATGGTATGATAAATGGGAGGTAATGGACATCTAACTGCCTGCTGTTGGTAGAATAGATTGATTGGGAACTGATTAATGACTTCAGAGTCAATTAAAATGCCCCACTAGGCACAGTTACAGTGGGATGCTTCCTTCCACTCTTATGCTTCCTCTGCATGAAAGAAGAACACAACAAACATCAGTCTGTAAAACAAGTACCAAGTAGAATTTATGAATATAATTTTCTTCCCCCACTAAGCCATACCCACATTCTATAGAAATAGATGTTGATCAATTAAATAAAAAATATGCATGCTCTCTTACTTTATGTGGTCTGTTTTGGATATAGCAGTAATTTGAAAAATAGGAGGATTACAACTATAACAATACTGAATTGAGATCATTGGCAGTTAAAGTAAATGACTTCAGATGGACTGCATTTATGTACATTTAGCCACACTGTTATTTTAATAATAGCACAAAGGAAAGTGTATAGTTATAAACTACACACTAATCTCAAAATTCCATAAACATAATGTATTTTGATGTATCATCCTCCCATAAAAATATGAAACATAATTTACAGAAATACATACCAGCTCACTCATTGCCCAGGTTAACAAGGACTGCTCAAGATGTTGTTGGGGGTTCCTGGACATCTGGTGAAAAATGGGCTACATGACTCCACTGGAGAAGGAAATGGCAACCTACTCCAGCATTCGTGCTAAGAAAACCCCATGGACAGTAAAAAAAGGCTAAAAGATAGGACGCCCAAAAGATGAGTCTCTCAGGTCAGAAGGAATTACAAATAGCTCCAGAAAGAGTGATGGGGCTGGGCCCAAAGCTGAAAGAATGCTCAAATGTGGATTTCTCTGGAGGTGAAAGAAAAGGCCAATGCTGTAAAGAACAATATTGCATAGGAACCTGGAATTAATCTATGAATCAAGGTAAACTGAATGTGATAAAACATGAGACGGCAAGACTGAACATCGACATTTTGAAAATCAGTGAACAAAAATGGACAGGAATGAGCAAATTTAATTCAGGTGACCACTATATTTACTACTGTGGACAAGAATCCCTTAAAAGAAACAGAGTAGCCAACATAGTCAATAAAATAATGAAAAAAGCAATACTGGGCTACAATCTTCAAAACAACAGAATGATCTCAGTTCGAATCCAAGGCAAACCATTCAACATCACAGTAATCCAAGTCTATGCCCCAAGATGCTGAAGAGACTGATGTTTACCACTTCTTTGAAGGCCTGCAACATTTTCCAGAACTATATCAAAAAAAGATGTCTTTTTCATCATAGGGGATTGGAATGCTAAAGTAGGAAGTCAAAACATAATCAGAATAACAGGCAAGTTTGGCCTTGGAGTACAAAATGAAGCAGGTCAAAGGCTGACAGAATTTTGTCAAGAGAACAAGCTGGTCATAGCAAATACACTTTTCCAACAATCCAAGAGGCAACTCGACAAATGGACATCACCAGATGGTCAACACTGAAATCAGATTGATTATATTCTTTGCAGCCAAAGATAGAGAAGCTGTATACAGTCAGTAAAGACAAGACCTGGAGCTCAGGTCATGAGCTTCTTATTGCAAAATTTAGGCTGAAATTGAAGAAAGTAGGAAAAACTACTAGGCCATTTAGGTATGACCTCAGTGATTTCCCTTATGAATATAGTAGAGGTGAGGAACAGATTTAAGGGATTAGATCTGGAAGACAGAGTGCCTGAAGAACTATCGATGGAGGTGTGTAACATTGTACAGGAGGTAGCTACTAAAACCATTCCTAAGAAAAATTAAAGCAAGAAAGCAAAATAGCTGTCTGATGAGGCTTTTCAAATAGCTGAAGAAAGAAGGAAAGCAAAAGGCAAGGGAGAAAGGGAAAGATATACCCAACTGAATGCAAACTTCCAGGAAATAGGAAGGAGAGATAAGAGGGCCTTCTTAAATGAACAATGCAAAGAAATAGAGGAGGAAAATAATAGACTGGGAAAGACTAGAGATCTCTTCAAGAAAATTGGAGATATCAAGGGAAAATCTCATGCAAAGATGGGCATGATAAAGGACAAAAATGGTAGGGACCTAACAGAAGCTGAAGAAATTAAGAAGAGATGGCAGGAATACACAGAA
>JANHZU010004964.1:71737-82997 GCA_032468055.1 Acrochordus granulatus | reverse complement strand
CTCCCTGCGCATTATGTGGCCAAAGTACTTGAGCTTCAGCTTCAAAATCTGTCCCTCCAAAGAGCAATCAGGTTTGAAGATTAAAAATGGAGTACAAGAAATTTAAAAGCATTGATTTTAAAAGTTTCAACTTTAGCGGAGATAACATTTGTGGTGTCAATTTCTATGGGAGACCAAGGAAAAAAAGATCAAACAAGTAAGTGTAGTTATACTGTGTTATTGGTAAAGCCTGAAGCCAAAACTACAAGCATTTGTCTTAGAAATTTGGAATTACTGCAGCAAACAATAATAATAAATGAATCATAGATTTTTTCAGCCTTCCAAAGCAGAGATGTCATCCACGAGGTTTGATCATGGCCAACCATTACATTCATTTTTCTTTTTTCTTCTATATGGGACTGAAGAAGACTCCTGGACTAAAGTTGAAATGTTTCTCTGTAATATCTAAAAATAAAAAGTCTAGCTGACTTTTTTAAAATTCGGCGTGCAAGTTTTTTTTTTTCAATTTTACTATAAGAAATGACCTGGATTCATGAAAATATTCATAGACACATTACACTCATTATGATATTGACCCCTAACTCCTGTTTGGAGTTATTGTTGCCATAATTTATAATAAATAAAACAACATTTATATCTTATTGCTGTTACAAACTTTAATGTCCAATACAAAATTCCAATTTTCCCTAAATCTGAAAGCTTCCAAGTGTTGTCATAACTTGAAAAAGAGGTAGAAAAATATTAAAAAGTCAACTGCCAATGTTCTCACATTCTGTTTCTGTCTTGCACAGACAACCTAAGTGAGCATTTATGATTTATTAATGATGAATTTATGACCTTACTCCCAAATTCCCATCTTAATAAATTTCAGGCATTTGAACCCAAAGGCTGTGTATGAAAATTAGGGTGTTTTCACTAGTCTGATAACAGTTCCAGAAAGGGTTCTTTTAGCAAAGAATTTCTGCAGTAAACCAGGTCTGTAATTTAGATAGTATTCTTTGTCTAATACTGGGGGGCAGTGGAGCAAGTGGTTAAGAGCTCGGCTTGCTGGCTGGAAGGCCGGCAGCCTGGGATCGCGACCCAGCATTGCTGCGCAGCAGGGCGAGCACCTGCTGTTCTGCCCCAGCTCCTGCCCACCTAGCAGTTCGAAAGCGCGCAAGCGCAAGTAGATAGATAGGTTCCGCCCCTCCCGGCAGGAAGGTAACAGTGTCCGTGTGCCTTAAGGTGTCCAGTCATGCTGGCCACATGTCCACGGAACCATCCCAGGACGAACACTGGCTCTTCGGCTTGGAAACGGGGATGAGCACCGCTCAGGTGCTCAGGGATGAGCACCTACAGTCAGTCACGACTGGCAGGGTCTCCTTTGCCTTTACTTTGTCTAATAGCAGTTGAAGATATGGATTCCTTCAAAACAATAGTTTCCAGAATCTGTTTGGAAGTATAACTATCAGTGAGCAGTTATGATATAACTTGCACTTGCAGCATTTTTAGTTTTCTTACTTCTTGTTATATTCCAAAGTAGTTGAATTCATGAGGAGTTTGATGCTTGATTATTCAATTCATCCACACTTTCCAACAAAGTTTTTTAAAGAATATGACCAGCACTTCCATTATAAATGTCCTTGTGACTTCTGGTCACAATTAGATTACTGCAGCATACTCTACATGGGGCTGCCCTTGAAGAGCAATCAAATGAAATGGCTTCCAGTTGGTGCAATTCAAGATGCTGATTGTCATTCTTTATGGCTAGGGACTGTGCTATCTCTAAGAGACTCTCTTTTCTCAGTTGTTTCTACCCATTCAATCCAATCCATGATTCTGTCAGCCAAAAATGTGAGCTGATGGGGACTAGGAGACATGCCTTCTCTGCTATAGTCCATGCCCACTGGAACATTTTCCCTTCAGAGATTAGGATGACCCCAGCCTTGCTTGCCTTTTGAAGGTTATGGAGATCTGATGATGTGCCCTTTCTGGGCCCCTGAATGTATTAAGAGCCTAGTTTCTTGGCTATATTAACATCTATATATTCTGCCCACCCAGCAGCTCGAAAGCACGTAACAACTGGCGAGTAGACAAATCGGGTACCACTTCGGTGGGAGCTGGCTGGTTTCGGCAGGTCGGTCGAGGCGAGCGGCAAAGAGGGCGAGCGGCAGCATGGAAGTTGAGCAGCGAGGCGAAGGCGGCCCACCCTCCTGCCGGGGGCAGAGCAGAAATGCAGAGATTCCCGGAAGCAACATCACACCGGCCAGCAGGGGAGGTGGGATTAGATTACACAAACTGTATAGATAAACTAACCTATGTAAGCCGCCAAGAGTCTTCAGAAAGTGGCGGCATAGAAATATGTGTGTAAAATAAAATAAATAAAATAAAATCTATAGCATTAGTTTAACTTGGTGACCATATATATTTATTTTGTATTGTTTAAATTGGTCTATATTTTTATGATGTACAAATCATTCTTTCAGATAGGTGGCTATAGAATTCAAATTGATAAAAAAAGTCAGAGTACTATTGTTCTAGATGCTTCAGAGTCTTTCTGCACTTGCCAAGGCACAAACACACTACTGTGTCCCCATGATGTTGCCTTCATTTGATTCCCCAGTCCATGACTGAATCAGGGTTAAGTTGTCCTTATTATATTATATTTTATTTCTAACACTTTCCAAGAGCAACTTCAGTGCATAAAATCTGTTAAGCATTGTTACTCTTCATTTAGAAGGAGGTGAGATGTCTGCAGGGACTTAAAGGCAGTAGATGCAGGATAGGAATTAACAGTGGGGATAGCAATTTAATGCTAGTTTAGCTTACTGCTGTTCAGAGATGTATGAACAGTTCTTTGACTCACACAAGTCTCAGCGGATGTGGATTTTTTTCAAACCACATTCATAGCATTTGCAATTGTAGATAAGTCCTTAAAAAAAGGTAAAGGTTTCCCTTGCTAGTCATGACCAGCTCTAGGGAGTGGTATTTATCTCTGTTTCATAGCCAAAGAGTCATCATTGTGTAAAGATGCATTCATGGTCATGAGGCCAGCTTAACTATATGCTGAGGTCCACAGAACATTGTTACCTATGTTAATAGGTACCTATTTATTTATTTATTGCATTTGTACATGCTTTTGAACTGCTAGGTTGGCAGGAGCTGGGGCAGGAAAGGGAGCTCAGCCCATTATGTGGAGGTGCTTGGGTCTCAAACTCATCCACTGACCTTCTGACCAACAGTCCCAGTGTCTTAACTGCTTGGCCACCATTCCCTTAGATAAGCCCCTGAGTTATAAATCATGTTAGGGATATGCAGTTTTATGGAGAAGAGACTTTGTGTAGTGATATTATACCACAATTGGCTGCAATATATTTTTATTATTTTTCTTGAGTGAAAAAAGAAGCAATCTGGTTTATCTGGTAAAACTTAGGAAAAGCATTTTTATGGCAATTACTGGGACTATCCTGTAGCAAGCACACACAGGTAAAGGTAATTAATGACATTTCTCAATGCTTGTGTTATTTGCAAAGGTGGCCCAGTCTCCTTGAGAATGCAAAATGATTTCAGATTGAGGCAGCCTCATCAAATTAACTTCTTACTTTGAGTTTATAGATCAATTCATCAATGATATCTAAGATTAGTTAATAAGCTGTAATCAGCTGAACAAAGTTTTACATTGTAATGGGTGACTTGCTGCAACTTCAACATGGGGATAATTGCCTTGCTAATTAAAGAAAGAAGTTTTTCCCCAAAAAAAAATTAATTCAACAGCATCAACTGTAATATTTGATGACCCAGTTGAGCTTACAAACTGTGTTCTACCTACTTCAATCAAGTTAGGTACCAACTGGGCTGGGGAAAGCTGAACGAAGAGATTGTTTCTGTGTTACCATTTACCTTACTGAGTTGCTGATCAACTCAGAAAGAATGTAACACAAATTCAACTCAGCTGGGCAAAATGTATGGGGCACATGAGACATGTAGCATCAGGTGGCTGCTGTGTCTAATTGATTGTTAATATAACTGCTATTTGCTTTGTTTAGTGAGAGTAGTTCCTGATTTTGCAGCCATTGCCTTTAATTGGAACTCCTGTGTGTACCTATTTCCTTACAGGTACTTTATCGACCTGACAGCATTTTGCATTCTGTTCAGAAAAGGGAATCTTTTATATACCAAGAACAGAATGCTGAAGAAAGAGAATGGCTATGAATACCAAGAAGGGACATAGTCATGCTCAGTGCTTTGTGTTGGGGTGATTTATTTTCTGCAAGGTATCTGTGAAGTTGGGAACAAGAGGGGGCCTGGGAAAAATTAGGTGCATTTAAATAACAGGATTGGGAAAATGTACAGAGAAAACACTTCTATAGAGAAGGATTGCAATTGAATATCTAGGCAGAATAGCATCTTCTGCTTTTCTTTTTTGAAAATAGTCTATTTTCTATTTCACATTTTCACAGTCTTAGGATTGGTTTAAAACATGTGGTTCCTTGCCTAAATTGATTGTGTGACTGGATGAGGGGTAGCCATAAATTCTCTTTCTTGTTCCATCTTCTCCAGCTTTTCTTGACCCTCTTATCTCTGGCTCTTCCTACATTTTCTCTCTCTCTGTGTCTTTTAGGTAAATTCTAGGTCTCTGCACTCTTTGAAAATGGTCTGTCAGAGCTTTGGACCTCACTATCACAGTTCTTAGCCTTTATTTTTATTGTATTCTTGTAGAAATATGCAAACACTTTAAGGTATCTGCTCCCTAAAGTTAAGGTGGCTCTTGAAACAGGTGCATCATTCTTTCAGGCTGACAGGGATACTTGAAAAAAATCGGATTGTTTTAATGAAGATCAGCGAGATTCTGTGCTTGAACAAGCACTTCTTCCAGATTACTTCTAAGGCATGTACAATTGTAGTGCAGTCATTTCTAAATTACATTATGTTCATACATTAAATTTATGAACTGAATAAATATTAATTGCCAAGAGCTATTTGTTTTTCATTACTATGCTGCTTTTCCATTCTGCCTTATGTGAACTCAAAAATTGTCTTAATGTTTCTTCAACGTTAATAATTTGAGGCATTTATGTAGTTGATCAATTAATAATTGAAGTCAAAATTTCTATAGGAAAAAAGTTATGTTTGTTACTATTTATACAAAGAATTCATTTTAGCATTTCATTTTTCAGAAAAATAATCTAAAAAGCAGAGACAGGTTTAGGGTTGTAACAAAGAGTTATTGTGACAATTGTGTATTTTTTTCTCTTGTTGAGGCTGTTGGCCTCACATTTCATAATGGGTGACATGTGGCAGGTTCTCTTTTCTAATTAGAACAAATGTCCCAATTATGTTAATATATCTCCTGATGCCAATCAGTGAATAATTAGAGACAACACATCTGTCTCCCGCTAAGGGAATGGGATAAAAAAAGAAGAACAAAGTACAGAGCATTCTAAATTGCTGCCACATTTTCAATATGAATGCACAATATCATGAACAATTTTCAAAGGCTTTAACTATGCAATATATTTTTGACTTATTCTACCATTAACCTCAAAGACCCACAGCATTTTATAGTAAAAAAATAAATTTTAAATCAAGACATTAAAGCAATTAAAATAACAATGGCTATCAATGAAAACACCTATCTTTCTTGCCAGATCTCACAGGATGGGTAGATACAACTAAGGAGAGACATCCCACAAGGAACTTGGCTCCATGTCATGTTGCCTTTTGTTTACATTTCTCCCTGATAAATTCTATCCTATACGTTCAGATCATTGATCAATCCTGTATAGATTTTTTTTTTGTGGGAGGGAGGGATATGCTCTCTTTCATCTAAGCTATCGGCTATCCTTCCCTGCTTTTAGCACCTGCAAACTTTATAAGTGTTCCTCTCAACCAAGTAATAGATAAAAATCTTGAACAACACATAGGCTAGTATCCAATTGATATTTCACTCAGAGATGAAGTGAATCAGTAATTAGCACTGTTTGGCAGGCGTTCAGCCACTTATGCTTCCATCTAACAGTATCATCTAGTCCTCATTTTACCATTTTATGAAGGAGAACCTCATGGGACAATACAGACATACAGTACAGTGCAACATCATATTATTTCTTTTGAGTCTGTCCCTTTTGAATATGAGAAAAATGAGAAATAGTAAAAAAATTAAGGGCATAAGAAAATAAATCATACTATAGCTAAATCTACTTTACACCAACACTCTTCGCTATCTATCTCTATACTCTTCTATCTTTGCAATCTATCTTCCGTTTTATCCATATACACCTTCATATGTTGCTTTTTGTTCTTTAGTATCTTTTTCCTATCAAAAATAGCCATGTGTAAGCTAAACATTTTTAGTTTAGCCTCTGATCATGCTAAAATGTCCTCATCTAAGAGTCAATAGGATCTGGTAAAGAATAAGGCCAACTTATTCCAACACCAAGTAAAAATACAAATAAAATATATAAAATCTGTTAAATCCACTATTGTGCAGTCAAAATTGCAAAGTCACACTGGTGACTACAGCAGTGACAGGACAGAGTTTAAAGGCAAAATCAGAATTGGCCTCCTGGCTTTTTGCTAATCCAATGATGTGATAGAGCTTCATCTTGATAGTGACGAAAGGCGTTAAGTCTACTCTTCTTTCTTTATGATAAATGTATCTCTCATTTAGTGACTGACAGTCTTTTGATTTTAGGGAAGGGATAATGAACAATCACATGAGAGATGAATAAAAAGAAGCAAATTCTGATAGCAGTCCTCAGATGCAGCAAAGCTAGTTTACCCATTAACTTAGATTTGTAGAATGGCACATATCTGAATAAAGTCTACTTGTAATTCTAGCCTAGAAAGATGTATTGAGAAGAAAAATGAAAGAAGTAATGCCTTGTGAGGAGGATAAGAAGGAAAGACAAATTGTGTGCTCTGGGAGTAGTTCCAGAATAGAAGTTGGAAAATGGCATAATGTAGTGACTTATGTAAGGAAGCATAACACAAAGGTATGCATGACACAGTTATCCATGATTAACTGTGGTTCACTCAGCATAGTTTTCTGGCTTGGCAAAACACACTGTATCACAGAATACAATGGATTGTACTAAAATAAGATTTGGCACTTTGGTTCTGTGTGCTCTCTGAACATAGGCATAAAACTTAGAGTTCTATATTATTGGCATTTAATGTAAAATAATTGAATGAAGAAATGATTTTAGGGAAGGGATAACTGAAAAGAATAAAGAATAAACACCTTACTGAAAGCAGGTGTTTATTCTGAAACAATTGTTATATGTTTATAGCTGAAGCTATTTTAATTTTCCATTTAGTACTATTACCAAGGACATTATCATTGGCTCATTTCTAAAAGGCCTGCAAATAAGACCTGTGGTTTTGACCAACGCCCTAAAGAGCTTAAAGTGCAATATCCTGTCTTCTTTGATAAATGAGGCACATCATACATTGGAAAATGATTTGAATGCTCATTGTCTGAAAGTATATGATGTGTTTTAGAGGAGAATATAAACAGCTTTCTGAAAAAGGCTTTAGCTTTGAAAATGTTATAAAGTGGGGAAAGTGCTCTATAGGAGAGGGTTGCCTAAGATAGTCAAAGCAAAAAGCAAAACTAAACAGTATCTTAGATCAGTTCCCAATTTTTTCCATTTCTTAGACAACAAATTAAGGAACATTTTTCTCAATATTCATTTTACCATCTATGATTTCTAGGCTGCTTGGGCCAGTGTTATATGTTTTAGGAGAAAAGACACTGTTATGCATATTACTGTACTGTGAAAACTAACACCTTCATACATTCCCATTGCTCACATCATTTCTTAAATGCAAGAATGTCACCAGAAATTGTTCCCATGAAAATGTCACCAGAATTCTTCTTTCTTTTCTATCAGCTTGCATGGGAACTAATAGAATAAAATGCATTACAATTTTTCTTTATAACTTACTTTATAAAAATGGTTGTGAAGTAAACTAAGATAAATTCCACTTCACAGATAGCCATTGAACAGCTATTATATGTGGAAGTAAATAAAGTTGTGCAACATGTGGTGATTACTTGTACTTGTTTTGTACTTTCAAACAGTTGTGCCTTTTCCTGGGATCATACAGCAACAGTAAAATCCCATCCAAGTGCTAGTCAGATCTGACTTTGCCTCTAGGACAGACAAGATTGTCCAGTGTTGCTTCAGGCTATATCTATCATTTGGCTTGTATTATCATTAACTTTTGATGAATAAGCACACTTGGGAGTATTATCTACCTTTGTCCATATTGTCTCTGTTTGCTATATGTTGCTAGAACATGCTATGAAAATAGAACAGGGAACAATTGATTATGAGTAGGTTGTTGTCTTCTGAAAATAGTGTGCCCTTGCAGGGCAATGTTGACGAAAGCATCTAGGTTATGGAGCTGCAGGTAAGTGTTATGGTATATTTCAACATGATAAAGTTAAAAAAAAGGGAAAGGGGTTTCCCTGCCAGTCATGGCTGACTCTAGGGGGCAGTGCTCATCTCCAATTTACAGCCAAGGGAGCAAGTGTTTGCCTGAAGACCTTTCCGTGGTCATGTGGCCAGCATAACTATGTGCTAAAGTGCATAGAACGCTGCTATCTCTCCCACTGAAGGTGGTACCTGTTTATCTGTTTGATTTGGTACATGCTTTCAATATGCTACAGAACACCATTGAAAGAGTGAATCTAAACATTCTACTGTTGTAGAATCTAGTTTTAGTAAGAGCAATCTGATAGTGCCCCAAAATGTAAATTAGATTTCTGGCTAAATGTAACAATATTATTTTGATAGTCACACTCCGAGAGATTAAGGGAAATAACTGAGTGCAGGAGTGCAAGAAAAAATATTTTCATTGCCTTTTGGCTCTATCATGCAAATTGTGTAGTTGTTTAAAATCCCAAAAGCAGATAAAAGATTAAAGTGAAGTATGAATAGGATACATAGGATAAATGTGTCTGATGTACATTTACTCTGTCAGATTATGACGATTATTTCCATAAAAAATATTTTAAGAAAAACTTGTACTTTGCCTAATATTTTTTCATTAGTTGTATATTACTTTGCCTAATATTGTTTTCATTATTTTTTCATATAATTTCAGAATAAGAAAAATCTAAATCTGTAGATTCGTTAGTCGACGATTGCACGTGATGCTTTATCACAGAAAATTTACTATAATTTCACACCATTCTAACTACAATAATTTTCACTAGAAATAGTTCATACATGCAGTTCATAGAATCATTAAAAAAATCCGTATTGCAAAATATTAAGTAAATGCCCATTAATGTATGGATCTAGTTCAAATGAGAACAGATACTTTGCACACTGGCAACCAAATGTTTTATGTGATAAAATGAAGTATCCAGTTAGAATACATTTTTTATCTTAAATGGGACTGATTTTATTCAATAGAACTTCAGTGATTCATCCAAGGAAAGAAACAGGCTTTATGTTAATAAAACAGAAGAAGACCCAACTGCCAAGATAAATGATTGACCACAGTCACTTCTGTGACTTTAAAAAAATGGAGCAAACCTTCTTGGCTTTCAGTCTCTCTGGGCAGATGTTTAGTCTGTTTAGAGTAAAGGGAATGTTCATCTGGACAACCAGGTCTTTCTTTGTTGTGAGAATTCTCTATATTCCATTGGGTTGGCCAGAGGCAGAATTTTTTTCTTTTTTATTTGATTAAAATGCTGGGCATAAATTCCAATGATTCAGTGACATGAAGGCACTTCTTTGATCCATCCCAAGCTGTGAAGCATGCTCAGTTCAAAAGCAAATTAGTTACTAAATGTTCAGCCAATTTAAGTAGACTAGCTTACCTCAGGCAGGTCCAGGAGAATGGAGTGTTTCTTTAGGATAGTAATGAATGAATATTATACAGCTTTAGGAGCATGTTTTTAGATCCTTAACCATTCCAGCCTTCTAAGATGCTTTAAAAAAACAAATGTTTGTATGAATACAGGGTATGATTGTATAGATGCAATTCACACTGAGTCATATTTATCCACTTACATAAGGCAATTAGTATCGTATTTTAAAAAGTCACACAAGCTGCATTATTTGTGAAACATTTAACCTATGTTTCTACTAAGTTATTAGTGAAAAATCATTTCTTTCAAAAGATCATGACCCATTCATGACCCACACAGATTCCACAACTCTAACAGTTGTTAGCATTCTTAAAGTTGGAAGTGCTAGAGAATCTTCTGCATAAAATGTCACTGAGTGTTATTTTTCTTTAAACTTAAAAACTCAGTCTCCTAAAAGAGTTATGAAAAAGTAGGATGAAAATAATTATAATTTAAAAATTCACTTGATAAGATCTTGATAGGAAACAGATTTGCCTCTGCAGTATGTTGTTTCTTCATGTCCCTAGAGCTACTGGCCACTGATAATTGTCAGAATGATTTCTGGAAAACACCCCTGAAAAAAAGAGAAATGTAATGGGAACAACCACAATGCAGATCTCCTCAGCTGGACATCTTTTCCTCTATCCTCTATATTATCATTACTATTAATTGTCCTGAAAGAAAAGAATAAACAGTTGTATTTGTACTTGGATGATATTTGTGTTTTTATTTATTTTTTATATGTAACTTGTCAACCGCTTTGGGAGATTTGTTATCCTGAGACATGAATATAAATACATGTAATAAAAACACAGTTCACCTGAGTGCCTCATACAAAAATACTGTATCTGATCATATTTGTGAATCTCTCAACAGGTTGAGTGGCTGAAAAATGAAGAGGTGATAGACCCTGTTGAAGACAGAAATTTTTATATCACTATTGACCACAACCTGATCATAAAGCAGGCACGTCTCTCTGATACAGCTAATTATACTTGTGTTGCCAAAAATATTGTGGCAAAAAGAAAGAGCACCACTGCTGCTGTCATTGTCTATGGTAAGAGAAGTAGCTCGGTTACAGATGCTGCTTATTTATAGTTTTTTGTCTTCATATAAAAAAATGTAATCCATATGTGCATACACTCAAAATATGTAATTACCCCCTTTCCAACCATGAAGATCTTGATTAGTATCTGAAATTTTATTCCCTATTCCTTTATCACCCATTGGAAATCTGATCAAGTTCTTTGCCACTATTTTGAAATGTCAAACGGAATGAATTAAAAATAACTGATATAAAACAAGACTGTTACATATATCCAGAAATAAGAAATGTGAACTTCTAAAGTGGATTGAATTCTAATTTATCTTTCCCTGTATACTTAGTTGAAACCTTGGAACAATGTAGGCAAT
>JANHZU010004964.1:14783-26706 GCA_032468055.1 Acrochordus granulatus | reverse complement strand
AGGGAAGAGGAGAAGGGGACGGCAGAGGATGAGATGGATGGATAGCATAGTCAGTGTGATGGGTGTGAGCTTGGGAGAATTCCAGGAGGCAGTTCAGGACAGGGGGGCCTGGCGTTCTGCAGTCCATGGGATTGCGAACAGTCGGACCCGACTGCACAACTGAACAACAACATTAGACTAGCAAAGTGGTCGAATATGTGTGTGGCATACAAGATTGCCACATTTATTTTCTTTATCATAATTCTCTTGGAGGATTTGAAGAATTAGAGCAACCATTTGCTTCACTCCACAAAAACATATACTTGGGGGATGGAGGAGTGTAGGATTTGAAGATTAGGTTTCCAGTTGGGAAAGCACAAACTTTACAATTCCTTTCAGTTGCTGCTTCCAGCCACTATGGCATATTCATTTTCACCTCAGAGAATCCATATTACATTATATAGTTGTCTAGTTGATAAAGTTCACCGTTCAAAAAGCAGTAATTGATTTTCACATAAATGCAGTCATTGTAATATATTATTGAGACAGTCTTTTCCTATTACCAAAGTGTCACTTACAGGTAAAGTTCAGACACCCAAATGCTAAATGCTCATGACTTTATCAGTGATAAAGTCAAGTAAGCATCAGTATTTTGTTATTTTTTGTGAAAGAAGGACCATTCAAAATATTGATTCAGTTACCCAAATACTAATATTAATTTTATGTTTGAATAAAAAAATCAGAATTCTTTGATGAAGTGTACATAATTGCAATATAATATTAATTATTAATAATTGTAATATAATATTAATTAATATCTGCTAACCTATTGGTTATTAACATATCTTCAATAAAGTGTACCATATCATGAAAGACATATAATTAAGATTATAAACAATTGTTACAATAAATGTAGATATTTGAAGGGAACTTTGAAAGAGCTATGTAAACTCTTTTATTTACATAGAGTTTTTATAGCTGTATATTTTGCCTGTTCTTTAATGAAGAACAGATGCACATCCATGAACTCCAATCATGTCTACCTCACAAACCATTTCATATTTTTTCTGTACCTACTTAGGGACCAATGATTCCTTTGAGTCTTTTGTAAAAGTGAAGAACATATTAGAAAAACAGAGAATGAAAATAAAAGCTTGGCCTTTACTTACCTTTTGATTTGGCCTCTTTAAAGTCTGGGCCAATGTTTCTCAATTTTGGCAGCTTTAAGATAGATGGACTTCAACTCCCATAATTCAACTCCCAGCATGGGAGAATATGTATGTATGTGTATGCATGTATTTATAATATTTATATAGCTGCCCATCTTCCAACCAACTCTGGCTCCCAGAATCTATCCCTCTTGAAGTTGCCAAGGTTGGGAAACCCTGGTTTCCCAGCAGCTGGGCATCATTGAATTCATAGTTCCTACTTGGCAAAGTCAGTTGCACAAATTTGGCTGAGAATGTGCAAAGTGTTAGCCAATAAAACGTTCTTCTTCTCTGCCATGGATTTTAGTCTAAATAGGACTATGAGATCAGTCTTTATAGTTAGAGCATCTATAAAAGCTCACCCTTTTTCTATCCTCCTAAGGTGTCTGTTTGGAAATACCTACCTAGCTACTCTACTATATAGAATACAGTCTGTGAGCAATCATTTTGATCCAACCACATCCATATTTGTCAGGCTACGTTCACTATACAGGTGAAATTTATTTATATTCTTAGACCTTGACTATGACACTGACACGGTTTAACATTGATTTTATTTGTTGAAATATGTTCTGGAGCAGTGCTGTAAAGCCTGCTAGATGAAATATAAGGAAACTGACATTTAAAGCAGATTCCTTTTTTATTATTTTAGTAGTTTACCAACAACATAACCTTTGCTTTGCTGTAGATAGAAGAACCTGAAATAATAAGTTTCTATTGGTTTCATCTACTTTAAATGTCACCTAAGGTTTTTTTAAATGTACATTCTTGTGTATGTATACATGGACACTATATATGTATTATTACAGTGCAGATTTTTGATAATATACTTCTGCTTCTACATGAAGGCCCATACATAATCTTGCTTTCCAAGCAGTAGAGTATTCTTCTCAAGAAAAGAAACAAAAAGCAAACATAGGGCTGTAATGTTTTAACCTTAATTTCCATATCTGTAATTGGAGATAATTACACTTTGTAAATTGATTTGGAATATTACAGATTGTGTGCTGTAATATTCCAAATCATTTTATAACACTTTATAATAGTGTTAGAAAGGCACTTTCCAGATTACCAGGATGCCCAGTGTTATGTTCGTTTTGTTTCTCAATTTTAGCCAATGGATTTCAAATATTCATTTCCCTATGATATTTCTTCTTGCAGAAATGTCTTCTTAAAAGATTATTGTTAATTTTATATCTTTTATGGGCAATAGCTGTCTTCAAAGCCATAATGAAAATATAGTATTTTAGGTTAAAATATTTAGGCAATTATTTCATAAAAGTATTTTGCAAATACTCACTGAATTTCTTAAATACCATAACAAAGAATACATATGTTCACATATTCTATCTGAAGCTCAATCTGACATGGCCTTTTCTCATCCTTGTTGATGCTTACCAACACTTTTGTTTTGGAGAAAAATGGTTGATTCCTAGGAATGAAGAAACTGTTCCATAATAAGTCAGAGGATTCATCTATCTGGTTCAGAACTGTGACAATGATTGACATTAGCCTTCTAAAGTTAAAGGGAAGGTTCTTTGCTAACCCTACCTGGAAAACCAAAAATAGGGCCTTAGGCCATTTACATGTATCTTTGTCAGCATCAGCATTTTAGCCCAAGAGTCATTCTCTAAGGGCAGCACGAAGAATGATTTGCATTGAGGTATTCAAGCATATTTCACTAAAAAATGGTGAAAATAGAACAAGTCACTCTTGGTATATTAATTATGAACTGCAACTTAGAAAGTCAAAGTCCTACTACAGGATATATGAAATCTATATAAGCAAAGAAGAGGTTGTAATATCCAATTTGTTCCAGATATTCTTTTAAATAAAAAAGGAAATAAATACGAAGCTGATATATGAAATCAAAGCACGAACTTTGTTTCATGTATTCATTGTTACATGAACATCCTATTATGGTTCCACAGGGAAGATAATAAACATTCATTGTTACAACCACGAGATTGCAGAGGCCTGTATGACTGTGTCTCAGGCAGTTTCCTAAAATTAAGAATATGCTTAACTTATTAAGTTATAATGACACTACAGAGGGGAAGCTGCAATAAGTGGTGGAAATCCCTAGATGGTATGCCTCAGATGAGGAATATCAGGGTATTAATAATTTTAAAGTATTATTTATTTTAAATTATTTTATATTGCCTTTCTAGTGAAAGGTAGTAGAAAGGCAATATGAAGATAACTTTTAGTATTACTTCCAAAGATTCATAGCCATTACATTAAATCTAATGTAACTCCAAGGCCTATATTTCACAGATTGCTTCCCTATTAATTTAATTCTGCTTACTATGTGGTCATGTTTTCTACTTTTCACATTTACAGGAACCTACTGGCATTGAATATCCACTTATGGATCCAGCAAGTACTATTACAACCATAGTAGGACCATGTGCATTCAGCATCCCACTTCCTATCCGTCAGAAGCTTTGCAGTAGCCTAGATGCTCCTCAAACAAGAGGGCATGATTGGAGGATGTTGGCCCACAAACTAAAATTGGACAGGTAAGCAAATATTATCAATATTAATGTGACATTAGTCATATGTGCTCTCAGTGCATTAGTGATCCTTCTGAAACTAGTAGCAGAGAGTTACCATTGAAATCTGATTTTCAAAGAGATACTTTCAAAGAAGTTTGTGGCAGTAGCCATGTGTGGAATAAGTTGCGTTGTGAATTTGCTCTATGGGAGCAATTGTCTCAACCATCAAGCCATCCAAATTGTAGCTGAGAACTTGCTATATCCACTGATCAAAACTTTTCATTCAAACAATAAAATTAATATGTTGAAATACAATCCTTGAGCATTAATCTTGTATATTAATCTTGTACATTCCCATACATGCACACACACATCACAGACCCCAGAATAGAAAAACTCAAAGTTATAATTATGTTCTGTATCCTTTATTATGTATATCAGATGATATTTGAAGGTTCATTGATAGCCTCTAGTACACTTTAATTATATTGTTCTGCTGATCAGAAAAAAGATGTTAAAAAATGATGGTTCATTTTCTTCTTTAATGCATATCAGTCTTGGAGTGACCACTATTATAATAGAGCTATTGATCAAACAATATGGCAGAACATAATATTCTGGATTGCTAATAATTGACAGTGAAAGGGAAGCAGGGCACAAAGTCCTTATTAACATGACATACCTGGAAACAGCAGAAGGACATACAGAGAAAGTGCCCATGCTCCAGGTGGTTTATTTTATACATTTATTAATTATAAATGCTTCTATATCCTTCCCTTGTATGATTGTCACTTACATTTAATATACAATGTGTACATTAATGCATTGCAATAATTCAGAATTATCAGACATATCAGATATGATAATACTAAACAATATTGATATATGTTCAAAATAATATAATAAATCTGTAACATAATTTCAAACACTTAACTAGGTACATAATTCTTTATCTTCACAGTCACCAAATATGTATCTTAAAAGCCATGTTCTTAAAATCTTGCTAAACACTAAGAATGAGTATGGTTCTTCTGTTGGGTGGGAGGCATTTCATTGGGAGGTAGCTCCCAAAAAGACTGCTTGCCTCTGAATTCCAATTGGTTGCATCCCACAAGGATGGGAATTCTCAACATGCACCTTCTTCAGGAATGATTTGGATGGACACATTCAGTTTTGAGCAGGAGGTCTCAAAGATAGCTGGCTCCAAATCAGGCAGAACTTCCTCTACTATCAGATCAATTCAAGTGCCCTGAAATATAAACAAGGTCCACTGTGTGGCTCCTGGTGTATATCAGGCCAGCAATGACTTGAGATTAAAACTTTGTTGTCATGGTGGTCATGAAATATTAAGCCCCCTGAGAATCCACATTATACATGATAAGCTGAAATTGCCCAGTCTGATAACCTCGGCATCTCAATCACCAATTGCCCAGTAGTAATAACCTAGGTGTCTCATCAGATACGGGAAAAGGAATAGTGTGGTAGAGGTCAATCGCATACTGTACCTGTGGTAGAAGTGAGCAAGAAGCTACAGCAACAACATGCTGTCTTGTCCTGTTACCTGGTAAACAATTACATGTACCAATCCGGTTCTTATCTTTGCAGCATTTTGCCAATGCTCCCACACATACTATGAAATCATTGCACAGAAACTCCTGGCAACGATACTGATAAAGTATTCCACCTACTTAGTCTTCAGTCTCTGGTGAGATTAGAAGCCATGCCTAATGATTTGGGGACTGTTCACCTCTGATCTGTTTACCAGGAGCAAAATACAAGACTAGCAAAGAGCACAGTTTAATCGCAGCTGCTTTCTTACTTCAGGTACCTCAATTATTTTGCTACAAAACCAAGCCCTACCGGTGTGATCTTAGACCTTTGGGAAGCGCAAAATTTTCCTGATGGAAATCTGAGCATGTTGGCCACTGTCCTTGAAGAGATGGGAAGACACGAGACAGTTGTTTCATTGGCAGCAGAAGGAAAGTATTGAACTGACCTTGGAATGAGAACGAAGGAATGCTAACCACGTCAGCTGTGACTAATGCAAACCAAGCGCCCAAATCAACGTTTCCTAACAAGAGGCATTCCAGAGGGACGAGACACAAAATCCTGCCTTTTCACGTGTATTCTTTTTGTATATTACCACAGGATTTGAAAGAAATCATGCAAAGTTGTTACCTTTATAATGTAATTCAGTCTAACATTCCTCTCAGCTTGGCTGTACACTGCTTAGTGCAGGATTTTACAGTTTCCTAGGAAACGCTTTTTATTGCTATCCAGATATATGGATAAACTTTCTTAACAATCCCAGTTTCTATGAACGTTGTTTACATCAAATCCTGGCCAGCAGGATGGAAATGACTGTCCATGGCTTTCTTTTTATATATTATTTTTCTTCTTTTGTTAAAAGCCATTCTACACCAAGCTGTGGACAAAGCAGGGTTGTGGCTATTTTCTGATAATTCAGTCTCCAACACACATTTCACACAATTCTATTATTACAGATCTGCCCATTAGATGTCTTAAAATAACCTTCCTATCACTATTCTGGTTCCTAAATTGAGTTAGACAGAATTTTAAACTTGTGCATCTGGCAAGAAAATAATCTGGAAGTTGATCAGGTATGCATGTACCCTTCCCTACCTTCACGTTTATGTCCCTTGGAGGCTTCAACTGCAGGGTTTTTTCCCCCCAGTTTACAATATGCCCTGCTTCCATCTTCAGAATGTGTGTATGTGTGTATTTGCATCATACTCAGTTTGCTACAGTTTAAGAAAAAAGAACCCTATCTAAAAAGAAAAAAATGCTTGTATGATTACGGTTACTGGATAGTATCTAGTACAAATAATATTATATTTCTTTTATTATTATTTTGTGTACCAAAATTATCTACAGCATTAATCACTTGAGCAATGGCAGCACCCTCCCTAGAAGCTATTTATGGCTGCCATGGGCTTTCTAATCCCTTGAATAGGCAAATTCTTCCCTTTTTTATCCTGGCCCTGGGACTTCCCCTCAAAATTAATTTCAATGAACTGGTACATGAATTACTATCATGCAAAATACTTTCTCCTGACAAGCTTTCTTTCACAGATAGCTAATAGTGTATTCATCTTGATAAAAGAATTCCACCAAGATTGATTATTTTATACAAATAAGATGTTTCACAAGAAGCACTACATGTTAGTCTTGTTTATTTAGTACTATTGAGATTAGCTTCCTTTTCTCTTTGCTGTAAGTCATCAAAACTTTGTGCATGTCCGTGGAGTCTGGATTGATTTTCAGTATCCCAGTATTAACTAGCAATCTGTTCTATGCATATCACCCCATATTGCTATTCTTTTAGAGAGAGGCTTTCCTCCAGATATTGGTTTTGATCCAAAGATGAAAAAGTATTGGTGTAAGTGATTGCGAGCTTCGAAACTAACAGACACAATAGACTCATTTGTGCATTTCAGATTTATTGTTGAGGAGAGAAACAAACATCTATGCATTGTTGAGTTTAAAGTATTTGAGTTGGAACCTGCTTTACATGTTGTGGTAGCTTTAATAGGTTTTGGCCTGTTAGCAATGAAACTGGTAGTTGTTCAGGCTCATAAGAAACTTATGAAAGATACATTTTTATTGTTACCAAAACAAAATCACAGTGTTTTGTTTCTAGTCTTCCTTTCCCTTCTCATCTCTCTCCATCTTACAAAAAGTTATTTTACCATGTTCACCAGCTTGAGATTCTGTGCTTTTAGTATTCCTATGAAGTTTCGCAAGTTTTCCTTTCTAAAAGTAGCCATGAAAATGCTATTGGATTAGCAGGGAAGGTGAACTTTGCCTGACCTTTTCTCCACTTTGACATTTCCACAAAGTTTTATTTTCCATCCAGCGACTATGCTTTTATTAAAGACAGAGCACCATTCATAAAACATTGTT
Source organism: Acrochordus granulatus (assembly GCA_032468055.1). Taxonomy (NCBI): domain Eukaryota; kingdom Metazoa; phylum Chordata; class Lepidosauria; order Squamata; family Acrochordidae; genus Acrochordus; species Acrochordus granulatus. Next base: position 19,097 of record JANHZU010004964.1, on the reverse strand, counting down.
AGGAAAGTCACTTTCGATCAAAGTAAATGTGAGTTTTGTTTAGTTTTGAAAATGTAGTCAGCATTTCATCATAAAATGTCTAGTTGGGCTTTTCAGGTAACTTTTGATCCAGTACATTTGCCTTCCTCTATTCTGCCAGGTTCTGGCTCTTCAAAAGTTAAATACAATAACCATTGAAGTTAGACAACCTCACTATCATTGTCTAATGTCAATCACTCACTATGTGATTTTTTTATAAAAATACCCATACAGTTATCTATCATGTAAAACAAGGCAGGTCTGATATGGTACAAGTAAAAGACAGAAAAATAAGAATCCAAAGGAGGAGGATGCATCCATAGTTTTCTCTCTGCGCATAGAGATTCTACCTGGTAAACTAGAGAGGTTATTAAAAGATAAAGCCATTATTCTGAAACATACACTTATTTTTAGAATTATTAGCTGGTCTAATTTTTTAGTTGGACCAGAATTTGGCAAGATGGTACTTATTAGATGAAGCCTCAAATAAAAAAATAAAAATTGCCAGTTTTTCACAAATGAACCAATACTCTCTGCTATGCTTTTGCACTTTTTTGTTTTTAAAGGTTTTTTTATATTTTTAGAAATGATCACATTATACAAACTTTTACCATGACATTCACAGTGTCTGAAAGATCACTGGTGTCTGTCATATAGTTATATATCAGGTACATCCTGATACAAGGAAACAGAAGATCCCCAAGGAAAATATGCTGAATGATTACATTTTGCTAATGTAGTGTCTAGTGATTTTCTTTTTCTTTCTTTCCTTCTTTTCTTTATTTCTTTCTTTCTTTGCATATAGTTAATAGCTGTTATTCATAGCATTTTAAAATCTATTTTAATCTACTTCTAATCTCCACTATATATATAAGAAAATAAAGAAAAGCTACATTAGACAGCATTCCCTATGTGTATCATTCTCCCCAAAGTGACAAAAAGATTTTGTTATCTGACCTCCCTAATCTACTCTCTGCTAAAAAAAGACCATGCCCCAAAGATTTGCAAGAATCTGTATAATTCTCATTGTTCTTACTTCAATTTAAATGGTAATGAAATAGCCAAGATTTCTCTCTTCTTTGCTGTTGATCTAAAATCAAAATTTGCAAATTAAAGGAGAAAATATTTAAATTTTAAAGTAACAGCAATGTTTGAAGTAAGAGAGTAACTTGATCCTATTTTATTGATTTTTTTGCAAAGTGTGTGTGTTTGACATAGATTAGGTTTCCACAATGTCTTAATCAGATTTATTAGTGTTATAAGAAAAAAATATTGTGTCCTTTATGAGCATGAGTACAACTTGAGGGATCAAGGACCTGAATTCAGTCCCCCAATTTTATGGAAATCTGCAGGAGTAGGAGACTATCCCAATTCATATACCATCCCACTCAAAAAAAAAAAAGATCCAGTTCTATTTTTGCTTCTGAGGGAAGGGTTAAGGGTGGTAATGGGATTATTCTAACTGATGTAGAGAACTGTCTTTTTTGTTTGTTTTGCCAAGAGAGTAAAGAAATGCCAGGAAGCTGAATAGATTCAGGGTCTGACACTTAGCAAATCGGAGAGTGATTGGATTGTATATGAGTGTGTGTAAATTATACAATTAGTATTGCTTTACATATTTGTTTCTTCTAATGTATGACCTATAGATGAGGCTGCTCTAAGCATATGAAAAAGGGCTTTGCCAAGAATGTTCATATCAGGAAAGCACCATCCTGGAAGCCTTAAAGCAGCCGTGTCCTTTGGAAAGCTCATGCAGCTGCTTCAGAGTGCACATGGACTTTGGAATTGCCACCAAAGCCAAGTGACTAGAGAAGTGCACACATGCACAGACGGCCAAGAGTAGTTCTTGAAGCAGCTACTTTTAAACTTTCAAAGAATTCAGTTGCTTTAATGCATCGAGACATGCTTCATTACCTCTAACATCCTTTTGTCAGAGGGATCTCCTTTAAATGTTTTCTGCAGCCAACTGTAGATACAGTGGATGCAGTGAGCAGTAAATATGCACATACATAAAGACACTATCTATAAATTTGGAAATGTTGATGAGCTGGTCATCATCAGACCATTGTGACAAATGTGGTGGCTAAACTATGTATAGGAAAGTGCATGATTATAGGGACGTGTGTGCGTGTATACATGTAAGTGTATATACTTAGAACCCAGAAATGCCCAGCAAATTATGAAATACACTTACCATGATGTTGCTCAAAGGTTTTTAAGTTACTGTGAAACATAAGAAAAAAGAAAGACTATATTTCAAAGTAAGGCATGTGCAGCAGGTATTTATAGCCAAATAACCTTCATGTTGGTCATGGAGTTTAAGGTATATAGAGTTTATACCCAGGATGCAGCTTGATACACACTCCATATTTCAGTAGGAAACATTCTGAAAAATTAAGTTTGTAGAAGCAAAAGGAATAGTGGAGTTTATAAGAGAAAACAGATTCTATAATAAAATGATTTTTGAATGCTTGAGCCTACTGCCATCTAGTGGCTTGGTACACCATCTAAATGCATTTTAGAAAATTTAAAAGCCATTTTTTGTCTTAACATTGAATGTAATTTTGTTATCTTTTCTTTTTTTATCTATATTGAGATCTATTAATAAGGTATTCAGAATGGCATTTATGAGACACATGTTTTTGAGACTTGTAGAAACAATCAAGATTATCTGGCACAACATCCCATAAGCTTCTAGAGAGTTGGGTACTTATTAAAGGAATTTGTAATTTGCCTTTTTAGAATTCTGCAGATAAGTCTATTGTGTATACAGGTATACATAATATATACGTATTGTGTATACAGGTCCTCACAGTGATATATGAAATGCTAGTGATAGAAGTAAAATATATAAATATTATACCTATACAGCTATATAAAGATAACTAAATAGATTAAAAACATTTTACTTTTTCTCTTTTTAAAATCCTATAATGAGAAAGCATTTAAAGGTGTTTGTTGGTTTGTTTTTTACTTTATTGTTTTGCTATTTTATTGTCATTCTTTTCTTGAGAAAGTTACTCTCAAATATTCATATGAAGTTAAGTATATTGCTAGAATGTATGAACGTATGAACTTAGCTAATTCTAGAATATTACTAGAATGCCTAGCAGTAATTTCCTTTCTTGGTTGAGCAGAAATAATGTAATGCACATTCACTGAACTGAATATTACCATTGGACAGTACCATTAGATTATGACCAAGAGACAGTGATGCAGTTTTGCATTCACTGCTTGTAGTGAGAAAAACATATGTGTCGCAATCCAATTTTGAGGGAGGGGGAATATACAGGCATGGTTTGCATAGTACACAACTAGAGTACACAGTTAAAGGTCCAACTGCCACCTTCATGTAACATGCAAAGTTTGGATGTTAGACTATAAACTAGTATGTTCCTTGAATCCAGCCTATATTAAAGGAAATGTGTAGGAAATTATTTATTTCACTATCCATGTTAAGTGTGAGATAATGCCTAGAATTTCAGTCATGAACATGTTTTGTAGGTATCAATACAGTAGATGCACATCTAGTCCCCATAAACATCTGTTAAAGGGACTGACATCTTTTCCCTTAATCAACATTTCCTTTCTCTATAAACAATTGTCTTTGTAATAATATCAAAGACACAAAAGGAATCATTTTTCAGTGATGTATGTGTAGCGGAGTGCAGAGGCTGAAAGATAAAGTTGTGTCAGTCCTTAGAAGAAACTAAGAGCTACAGCCTCAGTTCCTCTTCTGGCTTGAACAGTGCTGTCCAACCTATTGGTGGAATTACAGAGATAAGTCATGCTTTGAATCATCAACAGCCCTATGAACTTTTTGAGTACATTATTCTCTTAATTATGAGAGTGTTTTTTATCAGTGGCAGCAATAAATAAAAAACATACAAGAATTTTGTAGGAAATACTGTAGACTCTTTTTCTGCTTAGTTTTAGGATACACAAACTTTAGATTCAAGTTTCACAAGTTTTTGAGGATTCTTTTTTTATTTTCTATCTAAACCTCTCAAGTATGACCAACATCTCGGGGTGGCAAATATAACCGTAACTCTTTTTTAAAGGTAATTACTACGCATGTTTCCACAATGGCTTTAAGAAATCTACAGCTTGAGCCCAGTAGTAATATAACTTGTTTGCTGGCTTAAGAAGGCAGATTGAATCACCTACTTACCTTTTCTTAGGATATCACATACTGTTGATCAAGATGTCAGTTGGAGCAGGCAAATATATGTCTAACATCGCATCAGCATTGCAGCATTTGAGTAGATAAATCCAGGCCAGAATAATAAGCCAATG
>JANHZU010004963.1:59356-69991 GCA_032468055.1 Acrochordus granulatus | reverse complement strand
TAATCTGTTAAAAGACATGTTTATGGCTGCAAGGACAAACAGCACAACATTGGGGAAAAAGAAAAACCAGCGGCAATATCTGTTTGGGAACAAACTTGGAGGAGATGCAGAAATTACAAAACTAATCGTATATATACGTTAACAGAAGTTTAACTTAATTTAAACAAGAATAGCTTCCATATATATGGCACATTATGCAGCAAGGTAAATATAAATGCTTAGAGTATGATTTTTAAAGTTTACATCAATAGATACTACAAATCAATTAGACCTCAAGAAACTGTACAGTTTTTAGGGTTCTTTTCTTTTTAAAAAAAACTTTTATAAATAATAATATAGTGAACATTTTTTTCATTGAGCTCAAAAATTTATAGGTCCTTTTTATTTCGTGAAAATAACTCATTGTACTTTGCTTGGTATCTTTTACTAATGTTATATTGAGAATTATTTGTGCAGCTTCAGGATTTATCTGTCCATTTATAGGTACAGTAGTGTTCTTTTTTAAAAAAAATACTCCCTTGTTTTAAATAAATAAAGAAAAAGAGTACATGTAAATACATATTTAATATTTTATCCCAAAATTTCAGATTTTTACCATTAAGAACCAGGCATAAATAGCTCAAGGAAAATTATTCTTTAAAACAAGTAGAAAATTCAGCATTCAAAGAATGTTTTTCTTATTGTAAGCAGGATTTTTTTGCTATAAAATGACAGGTTGTTTTTTCACAAAATACAATCAAAGTGCTCTTAGATGAGGCACTTGTAATTGAAAAGTATGTTTTTTAGTATCCAGTAGCTCCTAATTTTTTTCTGATATTTTCCCTGCTGTTACTTTATACCTTCAAGAGATCAGAATGATGTTCCAAAGCATAGACTGAATCAGGGTCAACTAGCATCCATATTTGTCTAATTAAAAAGATACAAAACATTTTTGATGCAAAATTTATACGCCAAAAGAATAATTCTTTACTGTGGTTTGTTGTTGTAATATGATTATATGCCACTGAGTCAGCAGTGACATGGAGGAACCATAGGAAGGTATGTTCCTAACGTAGTCTTTTAAATCTTCTGGCAGTGCACCCATCACCACTGTAGTAAAGATTTACCGTAAAAAAAATAGGGAAATTTAATTATTTATTTACTTAATTTATATGCCACCAATCTTGCAGAATCAACTCCTAGCAGTTTACAGCCCACAAAAAATAAAAACAATCAATATTAATAAAATAATTTATGAACATAATTTACAATTTTAAAATTTAAGCTTAAAAAGAGGAAGGGAGCCAAATGCACATGAGGGAGATGAGACACCCTCATCTATTAGTCACCTCCACAATGATATCCCACCCTGAGGACCCCAAGCCAGCTGGCAGAGCCATGGCTTCAAGGCCTTTCAGAAGGCCAAAAGGCAGAAGAGGCATGGACTTCACTTCAGTGGGCAAGATGTTCCAGAAAGCAGGAGCCATGGCAGAAAAGGACCTTCTCCTGGACCCGCCAGTCAAAACCTCTTGATCAATGGGGTCCACAGTATGCCTCTTCTGCCAGCATGAAATGGAATGGGCATGAAAGAGCTTTCTTGGTTTCATGAATGTGCATTACAGGAAATTTACAAAAGCTAAGTACATTGTAGATGCTATTAAGTATACAATGAATATTTGTTTTTTAATGGAACTTTAAAAAAATCGATAAAAAATTTGAATTCAAACATTGCCTTATTATTTTTAAGGTAAATCCATGATCTGAAGCCTATGTCACTCTATCTTAACCACCTCCATTGCTATCTCATAGATAAAAGGCAAGCTGGATCTTCATGCACAATTAAACTGTTTTATATGCTGAAGCAGTGTGTGTTAGTAATACTTTTTGGCCACTACAGCTGATGTACTTTTGAAAATGCTTCAATTATTGGACAGAGTTGTTGTCAGCACTCTGTACAATTTGTTGCACTGCTCTGTCTCTCAGCCCAGCAGGGTTTGAATTTGAAAGAACACCAGTATGAGTACTTAAGGCTTAAATCTGAGGCAGTGTAATTACATTCAGAAACATTAAAGAATTAAGGAAGAAAACCAAAGACCTAGTGCCTCTTCTGCCAGTGAGTCCAGAGAAATGACAGTGAAGGGACCCCTTCAAAAATGGCAAATATGGTTCATCTTCCAGACTAAGTCTGCATTGAAGTCCCAGCTCATAGTTTCTGACAAGTTTAAATGGACTCCAAACCAAAAATTAATCATACTCATTTTCAATGACTTCATTTTGAAGGTGGATGACTTTAAATACCTAGGGTCGATTGTCCAAAGTAATGGGAAATGTGATGAAGTGAAGAAGAGAGTTCAGGCAGGATGGAGTGGATGGAGAAGAGTGTCAGGAGTGATCTATGATAGAAGGGTATCTGCAAGAGTGAAAGGGAAGATCTAGAAGACGGTGGTGAGACCAGCAGTGCTGTATGACCTGGAGACAGCAGCCCTGACCAAAAGACAAGAGGCAGAGCTAGAGGTGACAGAGTTGAAGATGCTGCGATTTTTGTTGGGTTTGACAAAGTTGGACAGGATTAGAAATGAGTATACTAGAGGGACAGCACAGGTAGGAAGGTTTATTTAAGCAATAAAGTGAGAGAAGTGAGACTTAGATGGTTTGGGCATGTGTTGCAGAAGGATGAAGAGCATGTTGGGAAGAGATTGTTGAGGATGGAGCTACTGGGCAGAAGGAGAAGAGGAAGCCCTAGGAGGAGGTACATGGATGCTCTGAGAGAGGACATGCAGGAAGTTGGTATGACTGAGGAGGGTGCTGAAGACCCAGTAAGTTGGAAACAGAAGATTCGCTGTGGCAACCCCAATGGGAACAGCCGAAAGAAGAAGAGGAAGAAGAATTTTCAATGACTTCATCTTACTTGAGTTTGCCAAGGACAAGGAGGATCATCTGATCTTATCTTGTTCTTGAAATGCTTCATCTACTCCAGCCAAAGATGAGGCCATCCCAAAGTTAAGGACTTCTAAAGGTGAAAAACATTATCCTATTCTACACAGATATTCTTTAATAAGGATAGACAAAATGGAGCATGGATCTTTAATAACTATAAAGTATACAGAGCAATTTTGTTTGGACTTGTAAGTCCAAGCATGCCAGTTGGGTATCCCAGAGTACTAGAAAGTAGTTAATGGTTATCTCTAATTGGAAATTTCGGATGATGATGATTAGCTACACTTGAATAACTAACAAATTTGACATTAGCCGACCTGGGACTCATATGCACAAACTTCTGCTTTTATTTTAAAGCAAATTCAATAGATAGCCCTGAACAAAAATTAATTTTCCTTTTCATTGCCTATGGGAGACCAAATATTTTGCTATGTAGGAGTATTTATTTTCTGAATCTCAATAAGTCCAAAGATTTGATGAATTTGTGAGATTACTGCAGGATTTTCTCACGTCTACCGTTAGTCATTGTGCAGAGTTTTAAATTTCACAAGTAAGTTCAACAAACCAGTAAATCCATTGCCACTTATATCACAGAACTGTGTAATATAGCTCAATATTGCAATTTTCTGTATTTTTCAGAAGAAAGGCTGACATATAATATTATATGGAGGATTTATCCAACAGAGATTTTGTCTAAACCAAAATTGATATTTGCAAGGACTCAGGAAGGGCATTGCCCAGTTATATTACTTCACTCCAAGTTACAAATATCAAGAAACAGGAAATAAATCTACAAATAAATCCAGGGCACCAAATTCGGATAAATGTGGGAAATGCACCCTGCATAATGTCCGCAGATTGGATTAGCTATATCAGTCCTTGCTGAGGCTATAGAGGATTACATCAACTTTTAGTGTAAGATTCAAGGATTTAGAATACAGATTTTGTAAAAAAACGGACACAGTGAGTACCTATGCTGTTCATGGTCCATTAGTATGAAACCAAGAATGCTACTAAGGAATCACATTGCCTAGCTTCATCTGAACTTACCTATTCATAAGGTAATAAAGGTCAGTAGCTGCATCATGCTTAGAATGCTTATAACAAGGAGCCTCAAGGTAATGCATTGCTTATAATTGTATCAATTAAGGGTCAGGAATATGATGTACACATTTTCTCTAGGTGTGGCCTATCCATAGTTAACAACTGAATATTTGTGCAGGAGCTTCCTCACAGTTTGATTAAAAGGTCAGTGCACTGCATACACATGTGGCATGTTAGAAACCAACCTTCCCTGGCATCTCCTATCCTCTCCATCATGAAACTCCTGCCACCACCCAAAATCCACTAAACTGCGACCCATACAAGGCATGAAATGCACTGCATTGCACTGTATATATTTTTATGCTTGTTGGACTTGCAAACAAAAACAGGAGTCATCCACAATAAACTGTCCTATCTATATGTAGGACAGACAGGCAGAAGACTAGCAGAGCACATCCTTGAACACTAATTAGTGGTCAGAAGGTACAATGAAAACTACTTAATTTAGCAATATAGGGCAGCCTCAATTATAGCTTCAGCTCTATGCATTCTAGACCAAGCTAAGTCCAAAAGTGCTAGTGAATTCCTTGTCATTCAAATAAATCAGCCATCAGTAGACATATAGAAATAATACTTACATACAATTCAAGAGACAATAAAAAAATTAAAAGGAAACAACAGCAATAAAAAATATCTCCTTACCACCAATCAATACCCAGATAGACAGGAATTAACACTAGGATTAACACCAGACAAACAATCAAGCAAGCACTAAACAATACCCAAATCAAGGAATGACCAACTCAAAGAAACAATCAAGTAGTAAACAGCCTAGTCAAGAAACTACTAAAAAGAAAACAGCACTCCTACCAACATTGACAGAGTAAACCACTGTATATCAACAGAGAGCAAGCCCACACCCTTCTAGCACTGAAGATGTTACTTAGTCTGCATCTAACTTCTGCAAGCAACCAACTAAATTCAGTGAATACTAAGCACTCCACAGGTTTTTCAAATGTTTATACATGGATAGGATTTTTGGAGAAATATTTATAAATAGGGTTGCAGAAGAATAAATTAGGGCAGTCACAAAAGTTTAATTAAATAGGCCTTATTTGAACTTAGATCAACCAGTCACAAATATATACTCAGATTAAAATTCTAGTGCAATTAATTATAAACAATCCAAGTGCAGAGCAATATAAGAATGAGGTTTAAAGTTGATTAACTATTTGAATGTCCACATGGCAGCACATGAAATGAGGTTGCTCAAATTACTAGAGTTTAACAGAAGTGGTGCAGTTGTGTTTTCTGCCTGGCTGATGAGCCTAATTAAATTGACTGTGTCTGTACCAGTTGAATGACTTTAGGAAAATAAATGTGAAGGGAAGTAAATTTTGTAAAAAAAAAAAACCACACAAAAACAACTAACAAAAACACCGTTGAGATATAAGCAGTAATGAGGTACTCACAGGAAACGGAATTTGTTCATTAACAGGCTTGCTCAAAAGTGATATAAAGCTATTAATGTAAATAAGAAGATAAAAGTGGAATTTTCTACATGTGTTTACTCCACAGCTCATTCCACCTCACTTCCATTGTAATCTATATTTTAAAAAATCCATATGAAGAAGTGAATTTAAATATCAATTTCAATTATCCTGGTAAAGATATTTTCTCCACGTACTGATAATTGTACAGTGATTCATTTGCTCAAAATGCATCTTAACATTTATTTTGGTCTGCCTAGGGAATTCAGAAACACATTCAGAAACACAAATGACCACCAAGAAACATTTTTTTAGTTTGGTGGCATATAAATTTGATAACTAAATAAAATGTTGAAAAAACCAAAGATGAAAATTTACTAAGTCGCAATCCTTCATATGAAAATTTGTTGTAGAGTGTCAATTTGTCTTACAATTTTCTGAAATTTATGTCAGTTTGTCTTACAATTTTCTGAAATTTATAAAATTCTTCAATCACCCTTTAAGAGCATGTTTCCTATTTCTCTATACACCTTCTTCCACTGCAAATATTTCCTACACATTTTTGAGTGGAGAACTTCATTACAAGATTCTGTAAAATATGGATTTTAGAAAAAAAGAAAATGTCTTTGTTCATATATTGTTTTGAGAAATGTCCATTGCAAAGTTTTCATTAAACTATGAGTTAATTTCACTTCTATCACCTTATAACTATAGCTTCCAAATATATGGATATTGTCCACTAAAATGATACAGGTTGCATACAAAAAAGGAGAACACAGTGGAAAATATCAGGATGGTGAAACCTGAGAAAGATTTAATAATGAAATCCAGATGCTTACTATGTCAGAGAGATCCTGATCAGGCATGATCAATGGAAACAATGGCAAGGAATTTACACATAGCAAGTGCTCCCAAAGGAGTTACCTTCATTGGGCAAGTTTAATGTCTACAGAAATTCTCAGTCATCCAGGTCATGGTTGTCCCAAAGGTGCTTCTTTTCCAAAAGGCAACTAAAATGTCTTGATTTTCTTGAAGACGTTTTACTTCTCATTGAAGAAGCTTCTTCAGTTTTAAATATCTGGTGGAAAATTTATGCTCTTTGCAATCAGCTGGTTGTTAGCATACTGAGGGTCACTGAAACCACCTAAGGGTCAATCTGTGTCCACAGAGTAACCTGAATCAGAGTGTAAAATAGTGTGAAGCTATCATGGGACAGCTGAAAAGACTGCATTGTAAACAAGAGATAAGTGGTATCATATCCCTCCCCCTCTGTCGAGAAAGGACTGTTCAATTTTAATACAGATAGTCTCTTTGACTCCTCTTTCAAACCTGCAGTCTTCTCTGTCCAGAATGTGAACCTTGCTGTCTTCAAAGGAGTGACCCTGGTCTTTCAGATGCACATGGACTGCTGAATCCTATCTTGGTGTGCTGGCTCTCCTGATCCATTGACTCTCCTTTGTTGGGCAAGTTTTATAGATCTTCAGCCTCTCCACTTATTTAATTTAGGCATCAAACAAGGAAAGGTTACATATTAATGAGAATTAGCTGCTTTGTTAAGTATCTAGCAGATACTGGGTGTCTAGTTAAGGCAAAAGTAAGAAATAATTGACTAACTGAGGACAGAGCTGAAGTTAGCGATCTCATAGACTGTTCAAAAGAAAGAAGTAATGTGCCATTTGGGAAGCAAATCCAAAGCTTGGTTAAGCAGCTTCTCTTCTTTTTCACCTTAATAAAAAATATGGTCAATCACAGGACAACAGATTTCAAGAAATTAAGTAAAATTGTCACCCTTAGGTTTCCTCCATAATTTGTTTGTCATGGGGCTTATGCTCTGTAGAAGTCTCTGAACAGTAGGCAGTATTAAGCTTCTGACATTTGTAGAGATCAGTGCTGATCTGATCCATATCAAAAGGGCAAGCTGAAGAAATTACAGCCTTTCTCATCTTTATTTTCTAAAATCCCAAAGCTTCGTGAACTGCAGATCCAACTGGCACATTAAATTGGAAATCACTGAGTTTCTGCTAGAGAACATATTATACATTGCTTTGGAACAAAGCAGGGCTTGTAATGGAAGGTATGCTCAAGGGGCTTTATGTAATTATTCCAGCTCTCTGATACTTTACAATGTTTAGAATTTTTTTGAAGAAAAGTGGTTATCAAATATTTTAAAAATTAAATAAGTATATATTTTGAACAACATTGTTTATTAGATTTAAATATGAATCTTTAGGAATACTTCAAGACCAAATCAACTGAATGGGCTTTCAGGATTCTCTAGGCTCCCATGATAGTTTGAATTTGCTCTACCCCAAATTTTAAGAGACTCTAGAAGTTGAAACTGAGCTCTTTGGAAAAAAAAACATGAGGATGCCCATGTTGGCCCAAATTTCTTTGGTACACAGGGCATCCACATTAATTTCCAATCCATAAATTACAAAGCAAATATTAAAAATCACCAGATTTTACCAAACAGATATGGAGCTATCTTACTACATTTTCTCTTTGTAATTTAATTTGGCCATTTTGTTGCATTAAAGCAGGGGTATCCAATCTTGGCAACTTTAAGATGGATGGACTTCAGTTCCCAGAACTCCTCAGTCAATTTGCCAAGGTTGGACATGCCAGCATTAAAGATTTTGAAGTACGCAAATATCCCTCAACAATATTTTTTTCTTGACAAAGGTCCCTATCAGTACAGTTTTCTATGGTAAGAGATAGGATATTTTGACCAAAGAATCCCTAACTTTATTTTTGCTGTCATTTTATTTAAAACATGCTGATCTTTACATTTTTTTCTAAAAAACTGCAAAAAAAGTACAGTGGAGCCTCCGATTGCGAGACTAATCCGTTCCGGATGACTGCTCTTAGTCCGAAATGCTCTTAAACTGAAATGAGGTTTCCCATAGGAAACAATGGAAAGTCAGATGATCCGTTCCACGCCACCAAAATATTCACAAAAAAATTCCATTTTCAATGGAATTTTATATATTCATGTAAAGCAGAAATAGAACAAACTAACGAGCACTTATTCGGCTACTGCTAGGCCGGCTGCTGTCCAGCACCCCCAGCTGGTTTGGAGAATCTGCTGCCACCACCACTGAGGCAAAACGGCCTTTTCCCTTCTCCCTCAGTAACGTCTTTCCGGGGGTCTTTCCTGGGTGGTTTGGAAATGTTTCTTATCATAACCTGCTTCTGTGCCATGAGAGGGGAGGAGAGAAATGGGCAGCAGGGGACAGGCTGGATGGTGCCAGGTGATGAGGGGTATGTGCGTGCATGTTTTTGTGTGCTTGTGTTTTTGTATGCATGCACGAGCATTTTGAGTACAATCCCAGCTGGCTCGGGGAGGCGAGAGGGAGGAGAGGAGGGGGAAGGATTGCCTGGAGGGAGAATCCGGAGTCCGGGTCTCAGCAGTTCCTTCTTTTCACTTAATTTATGTTGTTTACGCAGCAAGAGAGAAGAACCTTTGGCTCCGTTGTGAGATTTCCTGCGTGAGCTCATTGTGCAGTGCTCATCTTACGAGTCACCGCTCGTCAACCAAATTAAATTTTATTAAAAATTTTGCTCGTCTTGCAAAAATCTCGTGCACTGCGGTGCTCGCAATCCGAGGTTCCACTGTCGTCAGGAATATAAGGAAACAGAAGATTCTGTTCATTGGGGACATGCACAGTCCACTTTGCCAGTTCAAGACATTCTGATTTAGAGAAATTCATGATGCTTTTGTTTTATAACCATCAACAAGCACTGTGATACCTCATATATGTTGTTCATAATAGTTATATTACATTTTATCTTCAGAAGCTCAGGGCAGCCTATATGATATCCCTTCACAATAAGGTACAGTGGTGCCTCACAAGATGAGACTAATCCGTTCCAGAAGAACACTCTTAGCACGAAATGCTCGTAAAGCAAAACAAGGTTTCCCATTGAAAACAATAGAAAATCAGACGATCCATTCCACGTCTCCAAAAATATTCACCAAAAAATCATTTTCAACAGAATTTGATGTAGAAATGATTGTCCCTAACATTTGAAACAAGTAACCATGATTAATACACAATATAAGCAGAAATAGAACAAACTAACCAGCACTCATGGATCTGCTTCCAGGCAGATTCTGGCCTCAGCTGCTGCTCGGCTGGCTGCTCTCTGGTGCCCCCTGCTGCCTTTTCCCTTTTCCCTCAGCAGCGTGTCACAGTACAGCCCACGGACAGTAATGGAGTAAACTGCATGTGGCAGTGTCGGAAGAACTCTCGCACGGTTGCTGCCTGAATGGGAAATACAGAGTGCGCTGACTGATGATGTGTAAGTTATCACGCGAAGTCACTCGTCTTGTGAGTCTCCGCTCATCTCGTGGAACAAGGTTTATTAATTTTTTTGATAGTCTTGTGAAAATCTCATTTTGTGAGGTGCTCATCTTGTGAGGTTCCATTGTAATGTGCTATTTCTGCTGAAATTCCTTATCATCAGTTTTTTTCAAACTTGGGGTAGTTTAAACAGAGACTTCAAAGCTACTAAAAGGAAAGCAATTGAAAATAATGTTATGCCTCTGATCCAGGAATACATTCAAGGCAGAATACACAGGTAGATCTCCTCTATAAGTCTCCCTGAAATGAGTGTGCAAGGAAATATCCTTTTAGATTGCACCTTTTATGGCATTAGCACATAACAAATCCTGCCTAGCAGGCTATTAAAGCTGGGTGGATAATCCAGGAGCTTTCTCAGGTCAAAGGCTTACATTTAACTGGAACCTGGCTACAGAAAATCATTGACCATCTGCTTTGCTAAATGGCTTGGAAAATGGAGGCTAAACATGTCACTTTCAAGCTTGAGAGCAGACCACTTGATCCTATTCACCTCTAGTTCTCCTTTATATTCTTTCACTGCTTTTAAAAGAGATTTGGCTTACCCGCCTTTTTCTCTTAAAGTATTAGATTCATATAAAAAAAAGAATCAGAATTCATGCCTCTGGGATAAGGAGGGCCACTGAACTTAGATGGTTGACAAGACCTTCTGGGTTCTTCTTTGCGCCTAGAGGAGATACTACAGAAAAATACAGTGCAGTGGGATCTCCAAGTGAGGGCAAGAAGGAGGGGCAAACAACAAAAGCAGCACTGTGCAAAGCAACACAAGGTTCACCCTTTTGTATGTATTAGGACACAGCATGCACATAAGGGCAGAATTTGGT
>JANHZU010004962.1:69460-85335 GCA_032468055.1 Acrochordus granulatus | reverse complement strand
AAGGAAGGAAGGAAGGAAGGAAGGAAGGAAGGAAGGAAGGAAGGAAGGAAGGAAGGAAGGAAGGAAGGAAGGAAAAACAGACACATAGACAGACAGATAGAAATAGGGATAGACAGACAGACAGGCATCCCACCAACAACAAGACATGGATACCTACTAGAAAGACATTTCACTACATGGATCATGACATGGATATCAATGAAAAAGAAACTTCATTTGACAAACTATCATATTTAATTTTTTATTTTCAGCTTGATGCTTCTCAAATAATCCAGATCTAATTAGTAAATACCTAGAATGATAACTCTTTCTTTCCCTCACTGCATAATGATATTTTAAGAGAAGACCCTCTGCATATGTCCAGAGAATTCTTTTTTGTTCCTTGTACTGTTTACAACTGGTCAAGCCTTTCAACAGTTTATCCGGATTCCAGTCCAATCCCCAGAGCTAGGTAAGGATACACCATCTTAAAATAATAAGATGATCTAAATAGTATGTCTTTATGTGAATTAATATATCTATACAATTTCCCAGATGGAAATCAAAGAAAGTACAGGCAGAAAATATGCCACTAAGCTTTAGCCTCTCCAGCTGTTGAGTTTCTTGAGATTTACCCTTGTTGGCCTTTACATAAAAGTGGCTGACAATTAAATCTGAGTTTTAACTGCTTCCCAAAGGAGGAGAAAGCAAGAAAGCAAGAGAACAAGCAAGCAAGCAAGCAAGGAAGGAAGGAAGGAAGGAGAGAAAAGTACTTGAAAATATATAGGGAGGTTGGGTGAATATGAAATTCTAATTACTCCCTAGGAAACAGAGCATGATTGTCAAAGAGTAATGTAAAAAACATCTCAGAAACCAATATTCCTGTTTGGAAGTCAAACAAGGATGTGCAAATGCATATTTTTCCATATTTTCTTGCTGAATGACTCAATTATCCCAGCTACAACCAATTACATTTACAGATGTGGAAACTGTTAGTCTGAAGAACTCTAGCTTGTGGACCATGAAAGAATGGTGGTGGGCCATTAACAAAGCCCACTCTGCATTTTTTGCATCCTGACTCAATGGAGATGAAATGAGGTCCACAAAGTTGAACAGAAAATGAAGGAAATAGACTGTGATGATTTCACCACAGCTTCATCTCTGTTATTCTTGCTATTAGCACAGATAATATTGCTCTTTCTTCCTCCTCTCCAACTTTATTTAATTTTCAAAACTATTTTATTTAATTCTCTCCCAGTTTTCAACTTGGAGGGGAAGGGGTTAGAAAATCTTACAACTTTCATCCAAAAGATCACAATGGCAAATCTCACAAATAAACTAGGACTGCAGGAAAATTATTAGGGACAACTTGCAATGTGTGGTATGTGGGTGATTCACCATTGCTTATAGTGACAGGCAGAAAATTCAGGTAGAAATTACACTGGTGATGGAATAGCCCAATCTGCCTAAATAAACTATGCTAAACTGCAAAGGGGAGCAAAAATTGAGCTTAGAAATCCCATTTATCTGGGAAAATTGCATAAGAGGACAAGTGTAAGGAGTGGTAACATATCTAAGACCAGAGCCATTCATCTATCTGTCTGTCTGATTATTTACAATTTTGATAATCTCCTCTGATAAACATGAAACAATTTACCCCAAACTGGGCACCATAAAGCAATCCACTAGTGTTAAAGCTTGGTGGAGTAGGGTTGTTTAAATGGCCTTGTGAAATAAGGATGGAGGTAATGCCAGCTCTACAAGGTAGATCAGATGAAGAAGCAGAGCTGCCTAGACCTAAAGCTATTTTATTTAAATGGGCTACAGTAGCAGAATCTTGCAGGTCTGAAAGTGCTTCTTCTCCCCTCTTTTATCTTCATGTGAAGGGATGGGTAGGGATTGCCTTAAGTGTTTTGTAACATTTCATATTTCCTTGCCAAATGAGCAGATTCAATGCTGGCGAGATCTGCCTGATGTAAGCTGCACAAGATGGTATAGAGCAGTCTTTCTCACCCTCAGCAACATTGAGATGTGGTGACTTCAACCCCTAGAATTCTCCAGCCAGCCTGTGAGATGGGCAGCTATATAAATTTGACAAATAAATGTTGCTTTCACATCCTTGACAATAAGGAAAGCCTTTCTGGCTGCATTTAATTTCCCTGTACTTATTTGAGTAACTGGAGGCCTAAATTTCCTTCGGAAATGTCAAAATCACGCTCTTTCTTATTTGCTCCTGACCACAGGATGGACATACCTCAGCAATCACTTTTGCCTGCTATCTCTTTGTGATACTGACTTCATCTCATCCTCAGCCCACAAAAGAGGCAATCTTAAATCATTCTTAGCTATACTGGTGTTAAAGCAGCATGTACCTCTTCGTTCCAATGACAACCAAGCACAGCAGCCTTAAGGGACATAAAATCTGTTCATCTTTTTCTCCTATTACCTAGATGAGGAGTGACTTGGAGCAAAGGCAATTGGAAAAGGAAAGGAAGCAGCAATAGGGATAATAAAATGTCATGGTGGCACTGCTTTCTGCAGATTCAAGGAGGGAGAAAGAACCTGAGCACTGAAGAGTGAACGGAAATGAAGGCCATTTCATCTCTTTCATTAGCACCCAGTGTTATGCATTGTTCTAATCCAGGGATTCAAGGCACTGGGAGATGAATGCAAAATTTTATTTAAAAAAAATCTTGCTATTTTTTTCCTTTATTTTGACCTGGAAGTTCATTCTGATAAATGATTCAAGACGCTGGAACCTTTCTTATTTATTTTACTGCCAAGGAGGTTTGATTGTTCCCAATACTTTTCCATATCTATAGTTGAGATGGTTTAAATCAGAGGTGTCCAACCTTGGCAACTTTAAGGTATGTGGGCTTCAAGTCCCATAATGTTGGCTGAAGAATTATTGGAGTTGAAGTCCACACATCTTATAGTTGTCAAGGTTGGACAGCCCTGATTTTAAATGCTTGTCCAGAATCCTCATATGGTTGATGACAACTGTTTCCATCTTCCACCCACTACACAATGTCTCCAGCTTATCTTTCCTATTGTATTTCTTTATCTTGTCCTCAGCTATTATTTTTGCATTCTTCCACCTTTACATTGAACAGAACAAACTTTTCTATGTTCTCTGGACAGCCTGCCATTCAATCATTCTTCACTTATATTTTATATGGAAATTACGATGGAATGTTGCCCATATTCCCAGAAGGGAGGCAGTGCATTGCAAAGATGCAGTTTAGATAATCTGTGTGAGAGAAAGAAGTTGAAGATGTCTCCTCCCTAAAAGTTCCCAGAGTATATGTTTTATGGTGCACGTAGTTTGCTGTGGTTTGGCAAGATTTCGGTCAAGAGGTAAGAAACAATAAAGAAAACTGCTTAGAAAAATCTCAGTGTATCTTTCTTTGTTTTTTTGGAACCTGACACAAATATATGTACTGTATCTTAACGAATATATGGCATGAATTATTGAATGGTGTCCTCACTCAATATTTCCCTGTTCATACAGAACAAGAATATTCAGGAGACAGAGGACTTACATCCATCCAGAAATCTGGTTACAAATATAAGGAAATTCACTAAAGCTAAATAATAAGTGTTATTGAGGTTGGAGAACTCTCTCAGGTAAGTTGCATAATTATCTTGCAGACATTCATGATTTCTTTCTTTTTATGCAATGATTTTGGCATTTAATTAATCTTCAACATATATATTACACATTCTAACTGTGGTAAGAGAAAAGAGGAAAATAACTAGGCAGAGCAACTGATCATATTATAATATGCTGTATATACAATATATACATAATAGATTAATATTATCATCTAAGCAAAAATGTCTGCTGTAGCTCACCTAACATACCAGCTGCCTGTCCAGATAATTTTGCATTCCTGTGCTAATATGTCAACCACATCAGGAAGATCTTTCAGACAACATATATTGTCCATTTCCTCCTTTGTCCTTAAATCATTATCTGAAGAACAGTGTAGCTGTTGGTTCCTTCTTAAAAGGATTTGACGGTCATTAGTAGCCTTTGCATAAGTTTGGCTGATGGTACCATTCCTGACTACTTTTTCTCTGAAATTCCTGGATTGTGAATTTTGAGTGTGTATAAAATAAACAAAGCAGGTGATTCCTGATAGCTCTTCAAATCCATGTGGCTCTCTAGATCCTGTTGCTGTCTGGAAATTCTAGCAGTTGAAGTCTAGATATTGTATACATAACAAGGTTAGAAACACTGATTTAGGCCATTAATTCCAAGCTCTAGCCTTCTGAAGAACCAATTTATCAAATATTGGGAAACTCTTGATTCAGTTCTGTTACCATATTGCTGTCAACACTCAGGAAATAAGTCATTCTCCAAAAGGGACAAATTGTCTTAGAAACCAGTCTAATTCCTAGTTTGTAAACTGTGGAAATGAGTGTGAATTGGAGTACCCCAGAACACAATTTTGATTCTTTTCTAAGAAGAAAATGGGAGGTTACAAGGTTTGAGGGGAATTGCATTTTTAATATGAATGAGAAACAATTAAATTAGCTGAAAGGGCCATTAAAGGAACAGTTAAGTGTGACAAACTGATAAAATAATTCTCCTTGTTAATCAATAGAATGGCTGTTAGGTTAATAGGCCTTATCAATGCTATTTATCTTCCTGTTAATCCATGAGGAGCATAAAGAGTTGTTGTTCACTCACTAAGTTGTATCCAACTCTTCTCACTCTCATGGACCACAGCATGCCAGGCTTCCCTGTCCTCCACTGTTTCCCAGCATTTGCTCAAATTCATGTACATTGTGTCAATAATACTATCCAACTATCTCATCTTCTGCCATCCCCTTATCCTTTCACCTTCAGTCCTTCCTAGCATCATGGTCTTCTCCAATGAGCCCTCTCTTTGCATTAGGTGGCCTAATTATTCGAGCTTCAGCTTCAATATCTGTCCTTCCAATGAACAATCAGCACAAACAGACTCATTGTCTAATCTTAACTAGTTATCTGTTACAAAAGTAGCTTTGTGTACTGTAGCTTAAGCTATAGAGAGAGAAATGCTCATTTTCAGAGATGAAAGATCATATTTAAAGTACCCTATTTCACCACTAAGTTTACAAGCCACAAATTCTCCTTGTCCTTGTTATTTTGCCACTGACTTTTATCTAAAGTAGGATCTTCTTGGGGATAGCAAGCGCTATAGTGTATCGACCAATGAGCTAAAGTCAATATGTCTTATCATTCACATAGCACAAGCTGGAACATTTGAGTATTTTCCCTTCTTCATGTCTGGTATTTTAAAATTGTCTTAAATCTTTTATTTCAATAATTGCCTATTGCAAAATCATTGAACATTGAAAATCCATGATCTAGTTAGAAAAGATTTAAAAATCCACAGGTTGTCCGCATTTGATTTGTGTGAGATCTGCTGGGAAGCAAGAAGTTTGTTCTAAAAAAATGCATTTTCTTGGTGGGCTCCATATATCTCTGATTCTACCTTTATGAAAATAATGACGAGAATGTCCATCTTTTAGCATGTAAATCCATTGCATAGGATGAACCTTTCTAGAGGCAAACTACCTTTTCATGAGCTTATCACCTACAGGATAAATCATTGAGATATACATATTAAGCTACCTGGTACTTATTGGGTATTTTGTGAAAAGTATGAATTAAGGAAATTTGTTGCTGTGACATATTTCTGTGGCTCTGGTCACTGGCATGGATCTCTCCAGGGAATAGTGAGCAAATAATTGAATTTTTATTGTACTTTTGTGATGTAGGCTCTGCCCCTTTCATACTTATGTCATTTGCTGCATGCAGTTATGCAGAGGACAGAGTTTGCACTAGAATGTCACCATATATTTTTTAGCCTTTTGATAGTATCACAGATTGCTATAGATGTTCCTGGTATTTGGTGTTTGTTTTGAAAGTAAAGTTGACCACTAGGACAGGTGAAGGCAGTTTATTAGCCTGAGATTTGGACTACAGTGGAACCTTGCAAGACAAGACTGATCCGTTCTGGAAGAACGCTCTTAGTCTGAAATGCTCTTAAACTGAAACAAGGTTTCCCATAGGAAACAGTGGAAAGTTGGATGATCTGTTCCACACCCCCAAAAATACTCACAAAAAAATCATTTTCACTGGAATTTATGTAGAAATGATTGCCCCAAACATCTGAAACAAGTAACAATGATTAGCACACCATATAAAGCAGAAATAGAGCAAACTAACCAGCACACATGGATCTGCTTCGAGGCAGGTTTTGGCCTTGGCTGCTGATAGGCTGGCTGCTGTCCAGTGTCCCCTGCCAGCTCAGAGGATCTGCTGCCACCGCCGCTCAAGACAAAAGAGCCTTTTCCCTTTCCCCTCAGCAACGTCTCACAGTATAGCACATGGACAGTAATGGAGTAAACTGCACGTGGCAGCATCGACAGAACTCTCGCATGGTTGCTACATGGATGGGAAATACAGAGCATGCTGACTGATGATGCGTAAATTATTTCATGAAGCTTGCTCATCTTATGAGTTGCTGCTCATCTAGCGGAATAAATTTTATTAAAAATTTTGCTCGTCTTGCGAAAATCTCGTGCTGCGTGGTGCTCATCTTGCGAGCTTCCACTGAATTTCTTAAGTCCATCATCAGAGGCATAAAATTCAAAGGAATAAAATCCAAAGGCAACTAAAACCAAGCAGTTGCCTTTGAATTTTATTTCTTTGAATTTCATACTTCTGACAATGGACTTAAAAAATAGTCCAAAAGTTCAGGTTAATAAACAGCCTTCACCTGTCTCGGTGGTTGACTCTATTAGTAAAAGACATTCCTGGGATTCAAATTTTTACTTTTACCTATTTTTTGAAAGTGTGGCCAAGCACCTTAATTCAGGGAGAACTGTTTCGTAAATATGATGCTTAGTTCATTATTGAGTAGACGTTGCCATATGGACTTATTCAACTAAATTATCTTAATTGAGTTATGGTATTCAGTTCAATTACTCTTACTTCAGTCATTGGCCAGCACTGTGTACAGTTTTGTAAAATGGACAGAAGGTGCTGGCCTAGAAACCAGGAGACAGTGAATTCTAGTCCCGCTGCAGGCATAAAAGCCAGCTGGGTGACTTTGGGCCAATCTCTAGAAGATGGTGAGTTCTTGTTCTGCCTTAGGCATGAAAACCAGCTGAGTGACTTTGCATCAATTACCAGAAGATGGTGACTTCTAGTTTTGCCTTAGGCAGGAAAGACAGGTGAGTGACCTTGGGCCAATCCCTCTCTCTCAGCCCAACCCATATCACAGGGTTGTTGTTGTGGGAAAAATAGGATGAGGAAGAGTATTGTGTATATTTGCTGCTTTGATTTACTTATAAAGTAATAAAGGTTGGATAAACATCTAGTAATAAAGTAAAATAAAATAATTGAAACTGAAAAAGTTATTCAAGTACTAGCACATGGAGAATGTTGGATAACTGAAACTACTGCATAATAACTACCATTATTATGGTCAGTGACCAGTCACTTATGACAAAAATATATAATATCATATACATAAGAATGTTATAGTTATAAAATCTGTAAGCAGTATTTTTTTGCACAAAGCGATGACAGCTATAAGAAATTTGGTGATTCTTCTGGAGATATTAAGGTCCAGAAGACATCTTAAAATCTCCAGAATATTTTTACAGATTCTTAAATCTGTGTACTCTGATAACATGAAGCAAATAAAATCATCTTCAAAACAAGTAGAACTCCGACAACCAAGCAGAATTAGGAGGACAAGGCACAAGTTGCTATCAAAAGGATTTCAAAGGAATATATGCGCTAAAATGTCAAGTTTCTCCAGGTCATAATAATAGATTTGCTCTGCAAAAATGATTTTGCTATATATTTCCTCCAATAGGACCTTCGATTTTTTAAAAAAGGCAGTACTGTCAGGAAAATTACTGAAAAATGTTGAATGAAATCAATAGAAATCAAACTGTCAAATGCTGGAAAAAAATTTGACTCCCAGGATTCTTCTGCATCACATCCATGATGAACGCTGGAAATAAATCAAAACATTTATTCAAAATCAGACATGATTCAGTCTAGACTATCTGAAGATGCAGCTGATCTATTCCTTTAAGACTGATAGGAAATCCATAGTTTATAAGGAACCATTTGTTATATTTGTTTGTTTCTTTGCAAGAATCTCAGACCCACACCATTGCAACAGGAGTGCACAAGTTTCAATTTGTACAGAAGTCATCCAGTTTTACGGTGAGTTTTCCTACAAGCACTTTGGAGAAAACTAGATGCGGCATGAGACATCCTTTAAATATACTGTATTTAGTACAATTGATGCCAAAATCTCAAAGAATCCCTAAAATTGTCCCTATTTTGTAATAACATAAAATTGCTGTTCTGCTTTTAACACAGAAATCTCAGCTGAAACACACAAATAATCTTAATATTTTTATGAGCTCTAAACGATCCACTTCTCAACTTAAATAAAATCTGCCCAGAATATTGTTCTGTGTCCAGCTCTTGTCTTATGTTCATACTTGTCCAGTGTTTCCAACCATATGGGACACTTTGATTCACCTTTGTGTTTAAATACTGTTTCCCTTATTTAATTAGTCTGTTAGTTTGTAAGCTGTCTTGAGATGTGAAAAGGAGGGTAAACAAATCTTTAAAATAAATACATATCACTGCCTCTCATCAGCTTGAGGTATCCTACTGGGAGTCTCAAGGCTGGTTAAGTAAACTCATTATGTGACAGAGAGATTTAATAAGACTCCAAAGCTGGGTAATTACAATATTTTACCGATAGCAATAGTTTGATGTTGATTTTGGAAAGTCTTGCTTTGAAGTAGCAGCTGAAGAGTTTCAAGATGCCAAAAATGTATAATTATTTATTTACACACACACACACACACATAAGATCAAGAGCATTTTTCAGAAGGACTCATTATATCCTTCACTGGAATATTTCAGATTGCTTCAGCCCAATTCACTTTTTCCACATCAGATGGAAAATCATTCCACTGATATTGGGAAAAAAAAGGTTGCTATGCTCATAAATGATGGGTGCAAACATTTATCATTTTTAATTGGAAGAACAGAGTTGATCGTTAAGTTGGGTTGTTAGGTACAATAGAGTTCTTTGGAAGGAATTATTAGAGTATATTATGCAAGGTTACTAGAATATGGGCAGCATATAAATTTAATTTAGGAGTAGTAGTCAGATGGCATATAATAATAATTATTATTTGTTACACAGTCTATTGAATGTTTAGAGTGGATCTGGCATTTTTATCCACCTATTGACTCCTTCCCAAGGATCTGGGATAGGCAGATGTTATTGTGTCGCATGTATTCTAATAATTATTAGTAGTATTGGTAATAGTAATAAAAATAGGAGGAACAACAGCAGCAGCAATATTGTATCCTTATAACAACAAAATTAAACAGGGCTAGTGAGGAAACTGCCCATTCCCCAGGTGTTTCTTTGATGGCCATATTCCATTTTGGGGATGATTTATTCAACCAAATAGAAACAACCCCCTTAATAACATTCAATTTATCCATGAATTACAGGATCTAATTCTCAGATTCAGCTCCTGCATTTTAGAAATGTCAGTTTTTATTTCAGTTCTACAGTGATGTTTCTTTCTTCCTTTTCACACAGTCTTCTGTGGAGAACTTCCATGGGCTCTAAAAAGTCAACGATACAGGTCATAATTATGTAACTGAAACCCTGCCCCCATATGCACCCACATAAAAGGGGGTGCTTTGATTGTACAGTGGCAGGAGCCATCTTGACTTTTCTTGCTCCTTTGTGGATATGCCTGGGCCATATATAATAACAAACTTTAAGTGAAAATTTCCCTCTTCCTGTTTCTTTTTCCCAACATTTTCACATGCTGTGTCATCAGCTGTGTTTCAGAAAGATTCTTAAAAATAGGAATTTCACCTCTGCTTCCTTAAACTTATCCAGATGAAAAACTCTGGTTGTCCATTTAACAAACACCATGCAAACAGTTTATCCTAGCACAGTTCAATTTCAGAATTGAGAAAGGATTAAAGGCGAAACGTCTTCGACTTGAGAAAAAATCCAGTCCAGATGCCTGTTTTTTAAACTTTGTTGCGATGCAATTACCCTGGATGAGTGAGAGTCTTCACAGATATCCTTGCGAGACGTTCGCCCCCAAGGGTTCGAGCAATTAGCAGTGATTAAGGAGAGAGCTGGACCCCGTGTTTCCTGTGATCTCTTACTGAGATCTAGGCACTTAGCAGAAGCCTCAATGAGCGATGAGCGTGAAGAGGAAGAAGGGATCTTGGCTGAGATCCCTTAATCTCTTCATTGGCGGAGGAAGATCCCGGAATGCTTTGGAATAACAACGGAAAAGCAGGAGGGAAATTCAAGGGTAAAAGAGCAAGGAGGATAGAAATGGGGGGTCCCCAGGAGACAGGCGGTGAGTTCTCGCCCCGCCTCGGGCACGGGAACTGGCTCGGTGACTTTGGACTCGCTACTCTCTCTTAGCCCCACCTAACCAGCTCACAGGGTTGCTGTTGCGGAGAAAATAGGAGCAGGAAGCTTTGTTAGATGTGTTGGGTGATTTATAAAAAAATAACAGAGGCGGGATGAAAAGAAGTAAATGCGTGAATAAATCACAGGTGGATCCTATTCCAGAACCTCATTTATTATTTATTTCTTAAATTGATATGCCGCCGAAATCCGAAGACTCTCGGCGCCTAACAACAAAAAACAATATATTAAAAACATTTAAGATAAAAATAAACCCCCCATTAAAACAAGAGAACCTCATGAGCGAAGGAAGGGGACACGAGCAAAGCCAGGAAAAGGAGCCGCGTAGAAATCACAAATGATCAGGGGAAGGTCGAGGCTTGTAAGGCCGTTGTCGCGTCAAGGTCCGGAGGGGGCAAGGTGTGAATGTGGGCATCACACTTGTGCTCCTGACCGGCCCGTGTCTGTGCAGGTCCCTTCTGGGGAGCAACAAACGTCGAGTCCTCCAAGGGCGCCGCGCAACGCGGATCACGCCGTGCTTCTGTCTTTGCAGGATCTTATTTACCTCTCTTACTCGAAGGCCGTTCCCTATAAGTGGACAGCACCGGAAGCCCTTCGCTACGGCTGTTTCTCCGTCAAATCTGACGTGTGGTCCTTCGGCATCCTCCTGTACGAAACCATCACTCGGGGCCAGAATCCGTATCCAGGTATCGGCGCAAGAGCCGAGGTTGAGAAACCCTGGCGTGTGGTACAATAAGAGTACCCGGGCGGTACTCTGAATCAAGGTCCGCGGTTTCTACCACCACTGTAACGCCAATATAATTATAACCGATAGCCATATCCAGCTAACCGTGGCTGATTATAACCAGTTGAACCAGCCCTGGTTAGTCTTGGAGCGACCTTAGAAGCCGGCTGGAGAGAGTTTTCCTGTTATTGTAGTCAACGATAGAAGCAACGTTGGTTTATCCCGAATGGAAGCAGGATCGACGGATGGTCCTGGGATGGGAGACCAAGGGGCGATCCCAGAGCTGCAGGAAGTAAAACAAAAAACCCCAGAAGACAAAAGTGGAAAACTTTCTGTAGTTAATGGCTGTGCCAGCCATCTCATACTAGGACTTCTAAAATGTTTATCTGGCGGGTATGTGTTAAAATAGTCAAGTCTGTGTCTTTTGCTTAGACACAGAAACACACTGGAATTTGCGGGTCTTTACAGTAGTGATTTTCTGAGGGACTAATTTGAAATGGGGCTGTCTAGATCGCACCCGCATCAAAACCAGACAGAGTGTCGATTGCACCATCGCAGCAAACATCTTGACATTTTTCTTCACATCTTGGAAGCATCCCAGTTGGACATTTAGTTCTTGTCCTATATGTAGACTTAAGTACATTATGTTATTAAGGAAAAAGCAAGTGGAAAAATAAAACAAAGGAAAAAATGGAGGGAGGGAGGAATAATACGTACAAATAATTACACAGAATACATAACAGAATAAGCCCTGACCTATGATGTTGTTTCTTTAATTAATATAATTATTATATTAATAATTAACTAATATTAATAATTAATATAATTATTGCTGCTGCATAAGCGTAACATTCAGTGGAGGTTGAAATGAGCATTTAAAAGGCAAATTTTAATACAGTGATTTAAAAAAAAACAAATCAGACAACTGAAAAGAAATGGGAAAAAAATCCCCATAAAACATTCTAGCACCTGGTTCCACTTTCTGTGGTTTCCCCTTCTTTTCTTTCCTTTTTCCCCCAACTGTTAAAATGTTTTTAAAGAGTTTTTATATGATGCTTTAACTTTCTGCAATTACAGGTATTCCTTGACTTACAACGGTAACCGAGCCCACAGTTATATGTTAGTCATTAAGCATTTCACTATGTGCCTGCACCTGATCCTGATTTTACAACCATTTTTCCAGAGGTTGTTAAGTGAATGCTGCAGTCGTTATATATCCATTGTCCACAATTTTTTGCTGGAAGTCAACATTTATTTCCAGCAACAAAATTGTAAATCATGATCATGATGCTGCAAATGGCCATAAATGCAGGCTAGTTGTTGAGCGCCCAACCTGTAATTTGACCGTTGTTGAGTGCCCAACCTGTAATGACCGCAGAGTGGGGTGGGTCCCGCTGTCGGAACTTTGAATCCACGTAGTAAGTGGCCCTGGGGAGGTCCATCATAAAAGTTGAAGCGACCGGTCATAAGTTGAGGACTAACTGTAGATATTTTCTGTAATTGTTAACGCTACCTTTTCCACTCTGTTCCACAGGCATGAATAACTCGGAGGTTTCCACCCAAGTTCAAAACGGTTTCTGGATGCGGCGCCCACCCGGTTGCCCATCCGTCATCTACACCGTTATGTGCAAGTGCTGGACCCTGGATCCCGAGCAAAGGCCGGATTTCAAGAGCATCATAGAACTTCTCCAGAGTTTTACCAGCGATGAGAACTTTGAAGCTTTCTCTTAAAATGGCCTTAAACAATTAGGGAAGAAGTGAAACTTCCCGCATATCAAGTTGAGACTTAAGAAGGTGAAACTTCCCACATACTCGCCTAAGTATCAGGGGAGGGGCAGATGATGGCTATTGACAAATTGTAGCATCATCTGTTGGGAAGGGAAGGAGACAATTTAAGGTAAAATGGGGACTTTGAACGGTCCAGTGGACCATGACGAACGGCTGTTGTCTTTTCCTGCGCTTTGCAATGCAATATCCACTTGATTCGCACCCACAGCTCTCCACGAACCCTCCAGTGGGTAGAGAGGCCGTTAAGTGCAAGACACAAATTTGTGCCCAGTGTTTGCTGTATGCACTGGACTGGAAAGCACCAAGCATTGGATCGGCGATACTTGTGATCTATCCTGAATGTTTCCCATTTCCTTCAGAGACTGGAGAAGCCCCCTGAGTGTGTTTGTCCATCAAACCTGCATTATGCTAGAGTTCATGGTTCAGCCAGTTGTGAGAATCCAACCATTAACTTAGTATGTTGCACGAAGGGAGCGATGCAATGGTTTATTTATTTTGGCAGAGCTCGCGCTGGGATTGTAGGAAATACGGTTTGTGAATCTGAGTTGAGGATTAAGAAGGTTGTGTGAATCTGACCCTGGGAGGTGTCTGTTTGGGTGCTTCCCTGAATGTTAAGCCATGCAGACACTTTAGATCAGGCACGTCCAACCTTGGCCGCTTTAAGATGTGTAGACTACAACTCCCAGAATTCCACAAACAGCATAAAGAATTCTGGGACTTGAAGTCCACCCATCTTAAAGTGGCCAAGCTTGGACCACCCCTAGTTTAGATTCTCTTCCTATCTTCCTTGTTAGTTGAAGAATGATAGGTAAAAATAACTGGAGAAAGTGAAATGATTTCTATATGGAAACAAATCCTCAGTGAATCCTGATAAATTCGATGCTGAGAGAATTTTTTCAGAGAAACAGAAATATGTACAATTAACCAATCGTTTAGATGAGTGTTTGGCAACTTTAAGATGGGTGGACTTCAACTCCCAGAATTTCCCAACTTGAGCCACTTTAAGATGACTAGAGTTCAGCTGGCTGGGGAATTCTGGGAGCTGAAGTCCAGACATCTTAAAGTGACCAAGGTTGAAAAACACACCTGTAGAAGCTTGTAAGAAAATAAAATGCAATGAAATTCTATCTGGCTTCAAAGCTTTGGGGTGACAAGAGCAAAATTTGGTATGAAGTATATCCCCTTTCAATAACTAGTAAAATAAAATTGGGGACAAATTGAGAATCATTAATCTTCTGTGTTAGGTTCTCTTTAATTTTGTGGTGTCCTTGGTGCTCTCGGAGCTTGGCTGTTTTCTTGCGGATGTTTCATTACCCAGCGAGGTAACATCTTCAGTGCTAAAAGGGGGTGGGGTTTGCTCTCTGTTTCTGGTAATGCCTTCATCAGGCTGTTGTTTACTGCTAGCTTGCTGTCTGAGTTGCTCGTGCCTTGATTGGGAAGTAATGGGAAGCTGTTTATTTCTTGACTGTTGGTCTCTTTTAAAGTTTTCACCGCAGGATCCCCATCCCGAGTTGCTGTGGCTCTGCTCAATGCATCATCTTGCTTGACTCGGTTCCCTTCGCCAATTAGTCTCATCAGCAATATAAATAGGGAGGTGACCTCAAGCCACAAATGAAGCAAATGGCACTGAGTGGGTGCTATTTCCAGCCAGGCACACTCGGCCTTGCCAAGTAGATCTGGGTGGCTTCAGTGTCAACCGAGAAGATGACCGGAAAGGTACCGGAGCTCTGCTCTTCCATGGAGGGAAATACGAAACCATGATTCACCTCCAGACAGACACTGATCAGGAGATGTTTGCCCCGAGAACTGGATCCAGTTGGCCTTTACGAGCCCCTGATAGTCGCTGCTTTTCTGAGAGCAAATACTGCTGAATAACGGAGCGCAGTCCAGAAGCCAGACGTCTGACAGGTGCTAGAGCCACCCGCAGTCCATTTGTCTCTGGGCTGTGGAATCAGCATTTTTCATCCTGCTGGAAGCAACTGCTTTGAATAATCAAAGAAGGGCATCTTTTTCTCCTCCTGTTATGCAGACGTCCATCCATACGTGCCCATCGAGTTCTTTTTGTTTGAATTAAGGCATATTATTACCTGTGCAAAATAAGGGCAAGCAGTGGTGGGAAGAAAAAAATAAATATTAAGGAGGGAGGGCGAGAGGGAGGGGATGGGGAGAGAAGGAAGGGAGGGAGATCTTGATGAAGAAGGAAGGAGGGAGGGAGGCAGGGAGGCAGGGAAGGAGGGAAGGAGATCTTGATAAGGACGGTAGGAAGATCTTGAGGGAGGAAGAAAGGAAGAGAAGGAGAGGAGAGGAGAGGAGATCTTGATGGAGGGAGGGAGCGAGAGAGGAAGATGTTGACAAGGAAGGAAGAAACAGAAACAAAGCTAAAACCACCTCACACAGAAACATCCAGAAAATGGCTTGGCTCACTAGGATCAGGGTCATGGGAATTGTGTCTTGAAGGTTCATAGCTTGGTGAGATGTTGGTTGTTCCTTTGCCTGCTTCTGCCAGAGGGTGATAAATCCTGGCGAGGGAATTCTGGATTTTCCCTGCAGAAGAGCTGGCTGGTTTGCTTGTACAGTAGTTCTGAAGTTGCCTCTCCCAACCTTTTTAAGAGCATCTCCTGAAGCAGTTTTGGCCAATAGTCCTGGCTGAACCCTGTCCTTATTGTTGTGCAGTCACACTGTCGTGTCTGGCTCTTCGTGACCCCGTGGACTGCAGCACACCAGGCCCCCCTGTCCTGCACTGCCTCCCAGAGTCCACCCAAGCCCACGCCCATCACACTGACCATGCTGTCCATCCATCTCATCCTCTGCCGTCCCCTCCTCCTCTTCCCCTCAATCCTTCCCAGCATCACAGTCTTTTCTAATGAGTC
>JANHZU010004960.1:79834-97725 GCA_032468055.1 Acrochordus granulatus | reverse complement strand
TGAAGCGATCATGAAGTCTCAAATGAAGGGGAAAGGCAGCAAATCATATCATGCTTTAAACTGCTAAAATTAAGGTAAGGAACCTGAAGCCTTCCTGAGCTTCATCCAACCACAATTACTCAAAATCAGCCTCATATAAATCTTAACATAGGCTCCCTATTTGAGACAGAGGGAGAAGGAAAAAAAACCTAAAATCAGAAAATCCTGTCCTCCACCCATTTTGTATTATTGATCTATCACCTCACTTCTCCCAAATGTGAAATGAAAGCCTTGCTGTCCTCTGATTGTAAAATCCAAGGGAGAGAATTGAGGTTGCCCTGTGGACATTCATTTTGTAAATTTATTTTACAGTTATTGATTGTTTATATTTATATAAATATGTATTGAGTTTAAGTAACTTTTTCCAGATTGTTCAGCAAGTATCTGATCAATTAATTTTTTGTGTCCAGTTCTGGTCCCTTTGCAGCATGAAAAGGTGCAGTAGAAAAGAGTTTAAGAATGGATATCCTACCACCCTACTGATACAGTCCGTTTCACCATCATAACAAGATATCATGTTGCCAACAAAATAATATAATTTCACACATTACAATTGACAAGATTTTGCTCCTCCATCATATGGATGCATTTGAGTTCCTTGCCTACATGAAAAAGGGAGCAAAGGAAAAAATCTTCTAATAGGCAAAAGATCTATGGAATTAACTTTTATTGAAATAAGTGGTATTTATTCTTGAAGAAACATGGGAAAAATTATGCTGAAGAGTATTGTTTTCCTAACCAGAGGTGGTAAAAAATGAGTTGAGCTCAGATTGAAAGCTCAATCAATTTAACACTGTTGCACTCATGAAATAAAAATGAATTCTTTAAAAACTGCAGCTCTGAATTAAAAAAAATTATGAGAGTCAAGATTACACATGTGTATATTCCAGAACATACAAGAATATCGGAGGAAAACATTTATACATTCTATGCATAATGGGCAGCATAGTAAATTGAATACACATATATGGAGAGAGAGAGGAATAGAAAAAAAGTGCAGGATGAACTAGAAAAAATAAGCAGGTTTCAGTTTCACTCAACCAAATTTTAAAACAGGAGGTGGAGAAAAATTATAATTGACAGGATTCATCCATCCTTAGCACCCAACTAAAGAGGAAAATTTTCCAGCCATTTCACTTAAAGGATGGAGCAGCCCTATGTATTAACCTGCTTACTGAATTAACCTATTTTATGAGATCTCATAATAGGCTGAATCATAAACTAACCAAGTGGGTTGGATTTGCTCAAACACATTAAGCCCCCTTACTGCTCAGTCCCCAGCAGTTAAGGTTAAGATACTGTGTGAGTGTGGCCGCTTTTCCTTTAAAAGACCTTGGAAAAGGTGTTGTATGGACTTAGCCCCTGTCCTTTCTTCTAGATAATTCTGGTTACTGCCCAGAATTGCATACTTTGATTGTCCACTGACAAACCTACCACCATTTGTAATATTTTATCTTTTTTTGTGTGTTGATGTTATTGTTATTTTTCATGTATTTTTCTCCAAAGTGAACAAACATCAGCTGAATATAGCATCAATGCTGCTGAGGTATGCTCTGCTCCTCTGGAGAAATGAAAAAACTGAATCACACCTGCTGTTTTATGAGCATTTGGTATGATATGATTTTTGGTGTGTGCTGCATTTGGTGGAGCTATGGAAAACCATGCTCGAATATATGAAAGATTTCACTTGTTCAGTACTCTGGTTATTTATCCTCTGTCACACAGTTTAGGTCTTTTTGCAAAGATCAAATCTTAGTTTGAATATAAGTGCTTTCTCAGAACAGTAATTGACCAGAATCCAATTAATATTTGTGATAGGAGCACTATATCATCTACATACAACAAAGTTGCAATATGTCTATTTGCTAGGTTTGGGGGATGATTTTCAAAGGATTGATGAGATTATTTTGCATGGAGTGTAACCAAAATTTTATTTTTGAGGAAGCCATGGATTA
Organism: Acrochordus granulatus; assembly: GCA_032468055.1. Taxonomy (NCBI): domain Eukaryota; kingdom Metazoa; phylum Chordata; class Lepidosauria; order Squamata; family Acrochordidae; genus Acrochordus; species Acrochordus granulatus. The sequence continues at coordinate 95,731 of JANHZU010004960.1, read as the reverse complement.
AGTGTGAATCTCCAGAATTCACTGAATGATCCATTTTCATTTTGTCTACAGCTTTCTTGGCTCCTTATGTTGTCATTAAATCTCAGAGAAAACCATCAGGAGGAATATCCTATCTTGGACTTTTTAGAAGGCTGTGGGATGGATTCAGAGCAATCAAAAGATCTGCTAATAGGGGGCATATGCCACAACGTGTTTGGTGCTACAACATACATACTTGCTATGGTAGGACAAGAGTATATGACTGCAGCATTTCCATGATAATGTCACCCATTTGAGTCATCATTTTGACACCATTGTGACCTGCCATGGTTGCAGAAAAACAATAAAATGCACACATGAAGTATTTTTGCTGTCATGCAACAATAAAATCAGCTTACAAACCCCTAAAGAAATTTTAAATGACACAGAAAAGGGCATATTTCTTCACAAAACTCAGATCCCTGGAATATGTCCATTTTCTCTTGGTAGGCAATAAAATCTTCTTCAAGTTCCATCCCAACTGTTCAGGTCATCCTTAGCAGTGAAGACAAAGACATCCAGATTTTAACCTCTACTTCAGGAACTGATCTCCAAGAGGAGAGATGTATCATGTTGTCCCATCTCCTATCCTTCTCTAGATATCAGCTCAATTAATTTTTCAGGCATCATGTAGGCCATTATTTGCTTCTGGACTGTGGATATGTCAAACAGTTCTTTCCCTTGGGAGTAGAAGTGCCTATTTCCCTGTTTTGAAAATCATCTGTATAACTCAAATAAATGTCAAATTAGCTTTCCTGTTTTACATCAACAGATTCCAATGAAGGAGATCAATGGTGATAAAGGTTTGGTAATGAAAACCACATGTGAAAATTAGATGTTTATTAAAATGCTCCAAGTATGTCAGTTGTGAACAATGTCTTATTTTAATGGTGTATTTTTGTAATTCTCTGTGTTTCCCCTTCCTGTCTTTTTTCTGGACCACCCACAAAAAACAGACTGAAGAGGAGGAATGTTATCTCTTTGGAAATCCATCAAACTACTTCCAAGAATTAATAACCTCCTGCTGTCTTTCTATAAGATGTATTAGAACACAACTCCTATTTGACCCATAAAATAGGTTAAACTCTACATGACAGATGTCTTAAAATACAACTTTCTTTGCAGCTACCATGATAGATCTATCAAGGGCTACTAGCTGTAATGAGTGTGGAAAACTTTCAGGATTAGAGGCAATCTCTCTTTGGATATTTGTTATCTGAATGATCAACTGATTGCCACAGGAAGCAACAATTAGAGACGGTCTTTCTGAATGTTTCTTAATCTGGCTTGTTAGCCTCAAATACGTTGCTGTCTGGATTTACTGCATTATTAATGAATGTCTATATATATTCTCATTCTCATTAATTATTATTATTAATTCAACATTGATTATAATTAATTCATTATTATTTACTCACCATTAATTCAATAATATTAATTTATTACTGTAATTTATTATTAACGAAGGGGTAGACAAAATTCTCTAGTGTGTTTAAGGAGAGAGAAAATCTTATCTTCCAGTAGAGCTAGCGTTTTGGTTTGTGACGATATAAGTACCATTATCATACAGAATCCCATTTCCAACTTCTCTGTCCATGTTCATCTTATGTCAGGACCATTGAGGGAATAGTGGTTGGGTTTACATATGTAAACCCAAATACGTATTACAAAAGGGGGCATAGTAACGTGAGCAGTTAAATATAATTTCAATTTCTGAACAGAGGTTCTTGGTGTAATAAGTAATAGCAGTAATCCTCCTCAGTACTGAGAGGCCACGTTCATTATTCATTAATGAGTGCTACTTTTCAGAAGATCTGGAGCATCCCTAGAAAGCCCTTGGTATCCTACACCTGCAATTATTTTACAAGTTCCCATACCTTCTCATGCCTATTTGCATTCTTAGCAAGCAACATAACCTAGATTCTTAAATTAACCTTAAAACAGAGTAAAAAAAAATCTTCTGATTATTAAGTCTGGCAGGAACGGATGAAGAGCAGACCTCATGTGTACAGACAGAGCTATTCCTCCATATATATTTTCCAAGATTTCGTAGGCATTTAATGTCACTAGTGTATTATTAGCTGAGTCATGTCCTTATCTCCAGCATCGATAATATCAGTACTGGGAAAGGATTTAGGAGCGATAAAGATCTGAGCTTCTGGCAATAACAAGAAGACAAGAATATTACAGTGAATAACAAGCGAGAAATGGATAATGATATGCTTTCCACACTTCAGAACAGAACTAAAGATGTGTTTTGAACCTCCCAGCTCTAGAAGGTTTTCTTCTTTTTTCCTTGCTCTAAATTGTGGATTGCTTTGTGAGGATGTGCACATGTGATTTCTCACACACATAGTGCACACAGAGAGCCTCTTTCTTCCAAATTTATCCCACAGGCTTCTTTGTGTTATCGCTTCAAAGAGACAGATTTCTTTTAAATGTCCTGTTTTGATGACTAGCAGCTCTGATCTGGAAGTTGCAATTGACTAAAACTGAGATATGATCATCTGGAGTTTTCACTTCTTCCTTCATTCTCAGCTCCCAACAATCAGAACAGTTTATTATCTTTGATATGGCTAATGATCTTACCAGTGTAGCAGAGATTCCAGCTGATTAATTTAATTTTCAAGCTTGCTGATATCAAGTCACACTTGTAGACTTTGTTTTTTTTTAAATGCTTCTAATTCAATGGGTTTCTTTTCTAGTGACCCTTGACAACAATGGGATACTGTATATTATTAATTTTCAGGACACAAATTCTTTACCCCACAATCCTCCTTGGGATCAGTCACATTTTGACTGCTCCTAAAAGGTAGAATTTGTTGACTGTCTTAGCTAATCCTAACTTGAATTTTCTCTTTCACTTTCCCCAAAGTTTTCCTGCTTCTGTGAAAGTGGTTTATTTTTTTTTCTATCTTAATTTTGGGATGGTTATGAATTTTTTTCAGTTCTCTCTTAGTGGCCCCTTTCAGTGGTCTTGCTAGAAGAGGAAGAGGATACAACTGTCCAGTGGTGGACTGAAAAAGTCCACTTAGAAGCACTTCATGGAAGCTTCAGATCACTTTAAAGATAAAAGCATGAATTCAACCCAGGGGTCTCTCTCTCTCTCTGTCTTGCTATACACACCTATTGACCACTTTATAATAAAGTAAGGCAGAAGGCCCTCCCTTGAGCCATGATAATTTTGACAATGTTTTCTTGTCTTTTGGAAAGAGAGAGAGAATAGAATTTTGCTTCCATCAGGCAGAAAGACAAATAATTTAGAAATCCAAAAGAAAATATAAGCAAATCAACGGTAATAATTATAACAGAGTAATCTAATTCTTGCAATCTGTTTTGTCTCTTACATATTTCAGAACTGTTGTGGACATAATCTAACTGTTTGGATAGCAATGACTCAGTGGGGCCAAGTCGCTGTGTGGATGGCTATAATCACCTATTCCAACACCGCCTTTTTCTTGAAACCTGAGCCTGTGATTTGTAATTAGAGTAGGGAACTCAGGTTCAAATTCTCATTCACCCCCAAGGCCCACTTGAGTCAACAGTGCTTTAAGTCCCCACATTTAGCCCAACAGTGCTTAAGTCCCCACATTTAGCCCAACCCCACATTTAGCCCAATCTCACCACAGTGTAGAGATGAAAACAGATGAAGGAGGAATCCCGCAGATTGGCTGAGCACCTTCGAGGAAAACAGTCAGCCTGTACTCATCGTAACAATAAAGAAACCTGGGAAGACCTGCAAATGTTATATGAATTGAGGGCAGTGCAGTAAGCAGCTCATTAGCTGGTGGCCTGTAAGCAACCTGCAGCAGTTAACAGCTTGCTTATTGCTTTCTCCTCAAACTGGAGTTAAGCTGCGTGATCCAGCACAATGTCAAAATGTCAATTTCACCACCTATCAGGCACCACATCATTGCTTTTGATTTGATTGCATGTTGACCTCTTTATCACTTAAAAATGAAAAGAAAAGAAGGGGGAACCCTTTTGGTTACTTACATGTATCCACAAGGCCAGATCAATAGCACAAGTGGGAACTTAGTGACCTACAAAGTAATTTGACCAATCATCTTTTTCTCCTCTTGCAAGAGGGACACAGAGAGAAACTTGATCAATCAAATGGGGAGGGGGGATCCAACAAGCCCTTATTCCTTGCATTCAAGGACATTTTTTTTAAAGAAGCAGTAGGCTGATGCAATGCCTGTTTTCCTTCACTGCAAAAGAATAATTTTCTGTGTTTGGCCACCAGTACATCTAGAATGCAAGATTGGAGCTCTGAGGCAGGCAGGTGGTTTAAAAATATGAAAAATAAATACAGTAAAAAAGATGAGCACAAGCCGTTTGCGCTTCTTCAAGAAATTGGTGGGTAGAGAAATTAGAGGCATGGTTCCTTTGAATTCCTCCCAGGGAAGGAGACATTCTCCAATAAATGAAAAAAAAAGCACAGAGGGATCTTAAACCATTGAAGAAAAGGTGGTGTGATCAAAGATAGGATGTTTGAACACAACATTTTGTTACTTGTAGGATGCCAACTTTAGTCATGATAATTAAATGGAATGTTGTCATTCTTTGAAAGGTAGTTGAATGGATTTTTTTCCCCATCAGACTAAATGTACAGTATATCCAGTAAGGGGGAGAGAAAAAAAAAGAATTTCTTTGCTTGGCACTACCTCCACTTATAAGTCAGTCTGGATTCTCTTAATCCCACAAATGGTTTTTACATCCAAAGCAATCAAACAACTGCTTGAAGTGATGGCCTGGTTCACACTACATATGAAGAACATAGCTGGATGCCCACAATAGACAGAACAATGAATTTAAAAAACTCATTTATCCTAGTCCAATATATTATCAAAATCCAGCAGGTGAGATAAAATATGTTTCTTACACCTATAATCTCAAGGATGTTGGTGGTGGGGAGAAATAACTATTCACTTTTGTTTGATTCTCATTTTTCTTTTGATAACTTCATCTTAGCTTATCAAATTTCTTTCTTTCTTTCTTTCTTTCTTTCTTTCTTTCTTTCTTTCTTTCTTTCTTTCTTTCTTTCTTTCTTTCTTTCTTTCCCTATTTTCAGGATTTAGAGAACTCCAAGTTTTCTGCATCTAATACACACAGGGAATAGTTTGGAAGTAATATCAAAATAATTTGCAATACAGTTGCAAGAAGATTTAACGATGCATTTTCTGTTCCTAGTCCCACACTGTAGTGTTGAAACTAAGAAAGAATAAATAGAAATAATAAGGGAGGATAAGTACAAATGGACTTTTGTGACATTTGATATAGAAACCATAATACTGGGCTCTGTAATTTTTCTTATAACTTAGAAAGTCAAAATCTGGTTCATTTTATTGCTTAGATTTTTGTGTTGTATTAGACAGTGTGATTTATATACTATGGGTTATAGCTTGGTGCAGCCTTTCCCAAAGTGAGCATCCACAAAGCATTCAGATGATGATTCCTGGAATTCCTGACCCAGCAGGATATGTATTGTAGAAAGACTGGGATTATAAAATTGAGCAAACCATGGCTTAGTGTGTTTGTCCACAAGTAGCATTTATCCTAACAGAGGCTTTACCTTCATGCTAGAATGCTCTAATCATGACAACTTCAGACCATCTACTGTTGATTCCTACAATAACCTCATACATCCAGAAGTCTTTGAAGTATTTATTATTGGGAGGTCTCTCCTGAGATCATTTAATGACAATCATTAAGATTACTGTATGTAGATTGGATTCAATCTGATTTAGGTTGTTGATTCAATTTGGATAGTTGTGCCAGTTGATTTGATTTGATTTGCCAAATCGATTGGGGAAGGGAGGGAAATGCCAAAGCCCTTCTGAATAATCAAATCAATTTAGAAAGTCGATTCCATTTGGAGATTCAATCATATCACCTTTTAATCAAATCTCTGCACAACTCCACAAATGGATTGATTGATTATGTGCTGTCAAGTTGATGTTGACTCTAAGTGACCATGTAGACCATTTCTCCAGGGCAGTCTGTCCCCACTGGCCCTTCAGGTCTTCCAATGGTTCACCCATGACCATTGGACTGAATCCACTTACCTTGCTGCTTTGGTCATTCTCTTCTCTTTTCTTCCACTTTTCCCAGCAATACACTGTAGACTTTCCCAGCAAGCTAGGTCTTCGCAATATTTCCAGCATATAATAATTGAACCTGGTTATTTGTGGTTCAAATGAAAACTCTGAGTTGATTTGACTGATGATCCATTTGTTTCTTGGCTATTCATAGTATTCTCAAGAGTCTTCTCCAACACTCAACTTCAAAAGTTTCCCCAGCACCTACCAAGAAAAATGGTCTATTCTGATAGATAATATCCTGATCCAAACCCTCTAAACTTATTCAGGCATATAGTACTTTTGGTAATTTTTTTTGGTGTCCCTTTCTCCTTTTATGCCATATCTTCTTAAATCTGAAGCAGAACTCATCTGTTTTAATTTGTGAATACTTTAGGATTTTCTTTAGTTGGAAAACAAAGCATAAGTGTTTTAAATGGAGAGTTCCATATAAAATCTTTACATGAAGTTGACTAGACTTATATGAAACTGTATTTTCTCCAAAAAAGTGTTTATTTCTTTCTGGAATGGGAAGAGCACATCCAGTCACACAGCATCCTGCTTTCATAACCACTTAAGTATGTTACAGCAGAAATTTCTTGTACTTAAATATCTCTATTTAATTCTAATATTAATCCAGTTTCTTGGAGTCACTCATGAAAGTGATAAAGATTTACCATTATTAAATAAATGATGAAATATATATCAGGGACAGGCTATTTCAAAAAGAAGAAAATGGCCTGGCTTAGAGATGATGTTAATATGCAATCAGGCTGTAGAAAAATGTGTTTCACAGAAGTCAGTAAATGCAAGAAGAACAAATTTAGAGAGGTTTTCCAGCATTTCATTCATTTTAGAAAGGAAGGCCATTCCATTACTGAGGATTGATTTTCAGAATTTCAGCTTGCTTTATCAATAGGCAGTAACATGTTGTTTGGGCATTCTTAATATCTTTGAAATATGAACAGGCCCAACAAATACCCTCTTAGAGACTGAAAGAAACAGAGCATCAAGCTGAACTCAACAGGTTGTCGCAGTACAGTTGAATCGGATTGCAAACTTGGGAGTGTGCAAAATATTTAAATATTCTTACCTTTTCCAGGCTAAGAAAAACATTTTACAAGGTCAGACACAATATCCTTCTCTGTGTTTTTGAAAGACAACTGCCTGCATGGATCCAAAAGAAACAGTTTAACCTGTCCTACCATAATGTCCTTCTACAGGAATATTCAGAAGAGTTATTATCTTACTCCTGCTGTGTTCAAATCCAGGAAGAATGGATAACCATATCCTTCTCTCAGATGTGAAATTAACTATCACCCACACGAAAGCTAATTTTTTCATAGCCACTATGAAAACAAGGCAACAGCTGGTACAAGTCTAAAGTCTGAACATGATTTTTTCTTTTAAATTATGTTTTTAAGATAATCTCATCACAAAGTGAAATAAAACTGATCGTCTTATGTGGGTGGCAAGAAAGGTCAATCTCACTCAGCTGGCTGCTGTTTGAAGAGCTGTCCCAATGTTAGACAAATTCTTTAGTCCTTGGAAAGGTGATCAAGAAAGCTTGCAAATGGGGCCATGTCCCTTCCTGATGTACTACCTGGAGAAATAATTTAATTATGTCTTTTTGCCAATTGTCTTCTTGCCAGAAGATGAGTGAAAACATCCTTGAGATGAGAAGTGTATGAGAGTGAATGAAAATAAAAAGTGATGGCTATGTTGAAGAAGATTTTTCCCCCTCCTCCTTTAAGCAGAAGTTTTTTCAGGATCACACCAGCTTTTCCCCTCTAACAGCATAAATAACTTGTTCACTGGAACACTAGCTTTCCAGTTCTCCCAGCAAGTTCAGAGTACTCTTTTAAAACCGTTGAACATTTTACAGAGCTAGCCCTATTGAATTCACTTTATCCTATCTCTGGAGTGGATCTAAATTAGTAGATACACAAGGAAGGAGCAAAATGACCTGTCCTTTTCTTCCAGCATCATGTGGACCTAAAATAAAATGAAAACAACATCTGCAGGGGAATTTCGTACCTAGATTTTATACATCCCCCCTTGAAAGTGCTAAACCAATATATGCTTTCATTTGGCTTAGTCTTTATTAACAGGTACAGCTACACTACAGTGCCTCAACGACCAATGCCCGTAAACGTTCCAGGTCCTAATGGAGCTCTAACACTGGGTGATGCTTCAACTAATTTTCCCACATTTCAGATGGATGATTGACAGGTTTTGGCTCTGCCAACAGATGCACACACTTCTGAGCAGGATCTCTGCTTCCTGTTGGCAAAAATAATACTGGCTGTGCTGTTGCCAAGTGAAGCCAAAAGCCACAGGGACACATTTAAGTCCTGCATCTGTATGAAGAACAAATCCACGCTTTTTTCCTAATTGAGAAACTGTGAAGGGAAGGGAGAAAGGAAAAAAAGAAAAAGGAAAGGAAAAGGAAAGGAGGAACGGGAAGGAAAAGAAAGGGAGTAGGATGGGAAGGAAAGATAAAAGAAGGAGAAAGGAAAAATAAAAAGAGGAAGAAAGAGAAAGTGAAGGATGAGGATGAGATGCAGAAGGGAAGGGAAGGGAAGAAAAGGGAAAGGAAGCGAAGGGAAGGAAAGGAGAGGATGAGGATGCGAAAGGAAAGGAAAGGAAAGGAAAAAAGCAAAGAAACACACTACAGCCTATTTGTGTTATTGCTGGTTATTCCTTGTCAAGGCAATTATCGTGGTGTTATTAAGGAAGATCAGAGAGGGGAAAATGTTGTAGGGGGAGAAGAGAAAACAAACCTTTAAGCAATCATGTAAGCATGTGGAACGTCTCAAAGCAGGCAGGCAAACAAAGCCAAGCACTGTCAGCCTATCGATCTGTTCCATAAGGTGCAAAGTCTTGCACCATTGTGATTGCCTTCCCTGCTGGGTTTAGAGAGGCTGGAAGAATATAGTATTGATTCGGCCCAGTTCCTGAGAAATAACTCACTGATAAACACCCCATCAAGGCTGCTGACTCTGAATCAAACTCTAGCAAAATGGCCTCGAGTGGTTCCAGCAATTGTTTGCATTGGCATGCAAAGGCTTGGAAGGGTGGCATAGAATAGTTAGGTAACCAACTTGCACTGTGTGCTTACGACTTGGAAGATTTTGGTTTGGGCATTGACATGGGGGTGGATGGGAGAAGGGGACTCAGACCTGTGCGCAGCTGGAGGCTGAAACAGTAGAAGAAAGAGCAAAGCTGAGAGCTAGCCTAGTTTTTAAAAACTTTTGAAATCAACTCTCTCTCTCGCATTTGCATACTGCCTCCCATTAAAGAAAATCCCCAAGTGATTTTCAATGGCTTAAGAGTTCTTCCAGAGTGAAGCAAAATAAAAACAGCTTCGAATCTTTTGCATTTAGCTCTTAAATATATGAGTCAAAGGGCCTATTTTTAGGTCAGCTCGATGATTTCTGTTCACGCTCTATCACTAATGTGTACATAAAAACGAACAAAGACAAGGGCACGTGAGCTATCGTAATATTTCAATAATGGGATCTTAAGACTGATAACCAAACGACTCAGAGATATGAATCAGTTAAAAATTTGTTTTGAATATGTGGCTCAGAAGTATGATTCAGTTTGAAGAATCAAATGGATATGGCTCATATCCCCATATCAATTTAATCTGAAGATTAATTTGAAGATTTGATTTGTGCATATGCAAAAATACCCAAATCTCCAGGCATCTTGAAGCAACTTGATTTAATCTGATGCATCAAATGGGTGAAGTGACTTCATTTGAAGGTTGAATTTCAAAAGAAGATTCAACTGAGTCTATTTTATATTTGAATCAAAGTTTTGGACAAACACATCCTCGAAAAGCCCATTTTTGAAGAGAAGGAGGACAGATAAAGGATTGGGCTGCATCCTTCATTAGTGGCCAAAGAAATGAAGGTGGAATTGGGATGTATTTGCTGAAGAAAAAAAGCTGAATTCCAATTGTTTACCAAAGTGATCAGCTTCTCTATCTATGTCAGAAATGACAGTTGTGGCAGTAAAATGGGCACCCTGGAAAGTGCCCAGCCAAAAAGCTGGTGGTAAAGTTCTGGATGAATGCTCCCCTGTCTCTCTATAGAGGGTTGAACTCTTTGACCACGTAAGTATGAACCGAAGAAGACATGGGGTTATTTCCTTTCAAAGGTTTCCTCTGTTGTTATCAAAGGCTTTCACATCTCCCTCCCTCCTCATGTCCCCTTTACAAAAGCTTTTTTGAGTCCTCAACCTTCTTTAATTTGAAAAATAGGTGGAGGGAGAGAGACAAACACAATGCTTTTGTTTTATTTAAAGAGGAGTGCTCACCACATGAGTCTCAACAAATAAGCTTTAACTTGGAAAAGGGGCCAAAGGACTTCTTCAGAGCTTGCAGCTGGAACAATTGTTTGCAGAGTCATGGACAACCACCGAAGGACCTGTGTCTCTGTAAATGCTGTTGGATTACAGTGTCCATCAGCAATGACTATTGAAAATGTTCACTGTGGCCAATGGGAATTGGAATGGTACAACAATTGGGTCTGCATGAGACAGCTGCACATTCTCTTGGGGAACACCTTGCATGAGGTCAGGGAGGCAATATTTTCAACCTATCAAAGCACTTAGTGTTGTTTTATATATGTGAAGGAATGCAGATCTAAACTGAGGAATGAGGAAGGAATGAGTAATCCATTCAAAGAAGTTCTGAAAAAAGATTATTCCATTCTGGAAAAGAGAATAGAATAAGAGAGGACCTGTCTGCTCATCTTATAATAAACAAAATCAGTGTGGGGTTTTTTTTTTGATACTGTTTATTATAAGATGAGAAGGCAAAAACTCTGACAGGCTGAGAACAAGATTCTTACTACAATAAAGAGGATTCCTGGATCCTGTGCTATGCCTGTTTCTTGACTTTGCCTCTTTGGACTGACAATCTGCCATTCTAGTTTGTCCAACTATCACAAGAGGGTTCTGTACATGTACTGACATATTTGAGAGGACTCTTTTACTTACTGGACAAGCCAGGAGAGGCAACTGGAATGCAAAAAAGATCCACAATAACGGTGCCCCCTTTTAAGAAAGGGCACCTTGTTGCTTGGCAAAGCTTCAAAAGAGTTCCTCGCTCAAAACATTCTTAAAGAGCAGCCATGTTTTGAAATTTTGCCCTGCCCTAGCATCATTGGGGAGATCTGGTTCTCTTCAATCCAAGCACTTTACAGAATACCCATAGGCTATATTCTGAAAATAGGTCAAGATCTACTGTCTGATCCAAGCAACTACCATGTAAGTTATGGCTGAAGTAATACAGGTTCAAGTTCACCCTCAGCCCTGGAAATCCCTGAGTAGCTTTGAATCAGTCACCCTCTCTCAGCCCAATCTAATTGTCAGGCCCAAGAACCAAGATCAACCTGTGGAATGACTTCTGAGTAGATATTTATTGTTGTTTGCCTACAAACAGAATCTTGCCAGACTAAAAAAACTATCTGTGTAACTATAGGTACTATCTACTCCGTGAACTGCTACGTAGAGTCTCTCTTTCCTTCTTTTTGCCCACCAGACATTCCAAGCTCCGTTGCCTCTTTGCCCTCTGGGAGGCAGCCCCTCCCTACTGGGACTCCAGACTATACTCCACCATACTAACCCAGGGTTGTTAATGAAGCAAAAAATGGAGAAGAGAATGTTGTGTATACTGCCTTATGTTTCTGGGAGAAATGGATGGATGCATGGATGGATGGATACATAGATAGATATGATTTTTCTATAGTGCCCCACAATAACTATATAGGCACATGTTCTGCACCAGTTCTAGAAGGCCATATAGGGTATGAATATGCGAGGTACAAGTGTCTAGTAGAAGCCACAATGATATTACGCATGTCACGATGTCACCACACAAATGATGCCAATGATATGATTTGTGTCAATTGCATGTGGAACTGTCATGAATTGAATAATATACATCATTTATGTGATAAAGTAATAGTATGTATGATATCACCTCCCATCTAGCCAAAGAAAGCTCTAGATATGCCCTCAGGTCTTACAGGGGCACAACATGGAACTCCCTGTGCAATCCCATCAAACAGAATAAGCATAATCAATTGGGAGAAAACGACAACAGAAGATGCAGATGGAGAGAGGCCATCTTTACAAATTCTTCCCTAGTATTGGAGATTGGATGGGAAACTTCTCTGAACGTTTTCAGGAGAACAAAAGAGCCTCTCACATTATCTGCAGGGCAGGATGGTCCATGAGTAGTGAAGATACATTGCTTCTGAAAAAGCTGCTTGGGATGATTTCTCACCTAATGCCTCTCCTTAGGATGAGAATGTGGGAAAGCCTCAGAGGATCTCTCCAAAACTACCTGGAAAGAGAAGTGGACCTTGAAAGGCAGGCTCTCTTTTCTTGCTAAATAAGTATAAAAAGGCAATGCTCCACACATGGCAACTTCCTGAAATCCTTTTCCTGTCTGAAACAATTTCTAATGCCATATTTTTTTTTCTTCCAATGAAACGGAAATGGAGAGGGAGGAAATACAAGTTCATTTCTCTGCTCGTTTCAGTGAGATGGGCAGTGTATAAATGTAATAAAATAAATAAATACATCTCTAACTGTTAACAGCTGATATTCTGTCCTTATCTCATGATACCTTTGGGCCTGCATGACTGTACAAGTAGTCCTCATTTAGCAATTGCCTCATTTAACAACTGTTCACACTTACAGTGGCGACGAAAAAGGATCTTGATGACCAATCCTTGCATTTATGACCCCATGGGTCTCTAAAGCTGAGATAAGATTGTTAGGAAGTTGTGGTTTCACTTAGCAACTGTATTGCTTAAAGACCTAGTTGCCAGGACAACTGTGGTTGCTCAATGAAGACGACCTGTAATTCCCCAAAGAAAATAGATTTTTCGTTGCACCATGAGATGGCAGCTCTGCCTCTTTATATTCCTAAACTGAGGTTGAAACATCCAGCCTTTTTAAAAAAGAAAACATTTGGATCTGTTGTTTGGTAATTGGAATCAACATTCAAATGTAAGCATCCAATTTCTCATTATTTTCACATCAGTACCAGTGCTGAAGACATGGATCAGTGAACTGAGTTTCTCACTGCCCATGTGAATTCATTAATCAATCTTTCCTAAGATATCTGCAGAAGTAGACAGCTGTCGTAAGCACCTGTCTTTTTATAAGCCAATTTCATATATGTGCAATGATTTTGTATCAGTTGTATGCGTATTTTAAAAATACTGTACTTCCTGGCATAACGTGAAGGCACCACAATTCTGTATTAGGCTCATGCTTGGGATACTGAAAATTCAAGGTTGCCTCTTGGCTAAGTCTGATATTTCTGGGTTGCTGAAATCCAGACACGCAGTAGATGTCAGGAAAAAGAATGTTTTGTAGCTCTAGTAATCATCTGGATTATTCCAGTTTGGTTAAGGTAGCCTCATACTGGGGTGCAACTTTGTGCAAACTTATAAAGTTGTGGAGGATCTTTCAGTTTCAGTGAAATCTCACGGCCGTGTGAGCATTGTTCAGTGTGCTGAACAATGTAGGACAGCTGTGGCGGCTGAGGAATTCTGGGAGATGAGGTCTAAACATCTTAAAGTTGCCAGGAATGGACACCCCAACGTAGGGCAAATTGTAAATGGAGAGACTGTCATTGCTGATAGAGAACATGGGAACATTTAGCTCCCATTATCTTTGGTAGCAAGAGAAAGATGAAATCCAAAACCAGACATTGGGCAATTTTGATGAATGTAGACAATGAATGATGTCTACAAACAAAAGTCCCATAAATGTGTTTTTTTCCTTTCTCATCCACACTCAGTGGCCTTTGATCCATTACCTTTGCTCTGTTAATCTAATAATAGATATTTAGATGTATTTATATTTCATATACCTCCAATGGATGGAGCAAGGTTGAAAGATTAGAACTACATTAGGGTCCTGTTTTCCATTACGACATCCAGCTTCAGTAATTGCAGCTTATCTTCTTTTAATCATATGCAACTGGGTAATCTGAGCCTGCATTGATGGCCCCATATAATATTTCCTTTAGAAGCTCCCTGATATAGCCTCCACTTCAAAATTAAACTATGCAATAAAAGCCTCAGTGCATATCCTTTCCTTAGCAGTCTATCACATTTAAAAGAAACATAAGGCCATAATAATCAAGGGGATGTGGAAAGGATGATATTATAGCAACAACTTTGGGAAATTCTCTTCAAAGAACGGTTCCGAAGAATTAACCAAAGCATCTTTGAATTGTTTTATTGGTAACTACTGGAATTATAGGTTCTGTTGAAAGATAGATAAAGATTTTTTTTCTTTTTAAATGAAAAAATGGGACATGAATGATTGGAAAAATAAACTGTGATCAAATCGGACTACTGAGCCATCTAGACCTCGATTGTCAAATCTGGCAGCAATTTTCCAGGGCTTTAGAAAATCAGCCCTGGCAAGGTTGGGAGAAGAACTTGGGGCTGTCTTTATTAAAGGTGGAGCTACACCCCAAATTCTACCCTGTTCCCTGTTAGCTTTCACCTTTATGGAGCTGTGATTCAACTGAGCTTTGCTTCACTTAAGTGAAAGTAATAACTGTTTTTAGTTGAATCAATTCATCAATCAATTTTTATTCAGTCACAGACAAGCAAATAAAAGAAGAACATTGCAGTTAATTAGGGTAAAAAAAAGAAAAGGTTCTGAAATAACTAAGAAGAATTAGAAAAAAAATCATGCCACACTGTACAAATTATAGAACAGTACTTATCTGTAGTCAAAGAAGTAAAATCAGATTGATCTGATAATTACAACTTCATATAAAACAAATCAGAATGACCAGGATGTTTAGTAACGAATGAAGATAATATTTCCTGGTGAATGTCTTGCCTAGGGGAGACAATATAAAATAATCCGTATTCCTTCACCACATGGATGCATCTCTCTTCAAAGGGGTTTTTTTGGCATCTCCTTTCAGTAAGGGCTGTTGGGAGGCCATTATATCTGGCCAAGGATAATACTCTTCTAAATGTTGGAATTGCTATGTGACTAAAGTACCTGGCTGGTTGGAGAAGGTGTGCAGAGTGGCTCAGAAAGATGTTTTTAGTTGACGCTATGTTTTCTTACCTGAAGCCAATCCATTAGTCCATCTAATCCTTTACTGTCTGATCTAAACAGAGACCTCTTTTAATATCATCCACCACATTGAACTGAAGTTTCCAAGGACTTTAAACACGTGTCTAACACCAAGAAGTGAAATAATAGATCAAGTGGTAGACAATAAAATTGCCTATTTAATTTTTAAAAAACCCCTCTTTATAGGCATTTATTTCAGAATTCTACCAAGAATAATTCGTCCCTTTCTCAACCACCTGGTGGGTTTATTTTATTTATTTATTTTTCAGATTTTTAACCTGTGCATCTCCCTCAAAGAGTTGCCTTGACATTTTGCAATAGCCTCCTCCTTAAGATTCAGAGGGCCTTATCATATAAGATAAGCAGCCATACACATTCCAAATGAGTAAGTAAATAAAAAGAGGAATTAAGAGAGAGAGACAATTTAGGCTCTTACTCTTCATTTCAGATCCACTCCTCAATGAAAGATGATTCAGAAGATTCCTTTCATCAGAATACAAATTTGTCATGATATATGCATGTCTCTACAATCTTCCCCTAATATTCAGATCATATCTCTAATATGATTATGTTCCCCAATGC
Source organism: Acrochordus granulatus (assembly GCA_032468055.1). NCBI lineage: Eukaryota > Metazoa > Chordata > Lepidosauria > Squamata > Acrochordidae > Acrochordus > Acrochordus granulatus. Next base: position 79,913 of record JANHZU010004960.1, on the reverse strand, counting down.
ATCTTTTCTGCTCTTTCCCTGAATTTTGACCTGGTTTGCTTGAAAAATTGCTTCCTTTTTTTTTGTTTTAGTATGAAGA
>JANHZU010004960.1:56685-69424 GCA_032468055.1 Acrochordus granulatus | reverse complement strand
TTTAACGCAGAAGTAATGAAGTTACACAATTAAAATATCTAAGAGTTATACAGTCAGAAATCTTCCATGCATAAACCAACTATGCTCTTAGAATGGCAGTAGTATCACTGAAAATAGAAGCGTACATATCTCCCAAAATCCAATTCTGAGTTCATATAATTCCGATTGTTGAATCAAGCCAGCTCAGTCTGAATTATCAATCTGATATAAAGTGTGCACTCATGCACAAAAGTCCTTTAGCCAACCCAATTGATCTGAAAGCACCAGTTTTATCGAATACATTGAATCAATTTGGTGATTCAGTATAAATATTTGAGTCAAAGGGGTGATTTGGATGAATACCCTCCACATCAAAGCTTTTAACTGGAGTTTTATTCAGCGCAATTAAAAGGCAGAGAAGGAAGATATCATCCCAGAAGAACAATTTTTTTTTTGATTTTCTAAAGTTAAGAGTACTTAGGTTTGGCTCTAGTTGAATGACTCTGAAATTATCACTGCTTGAGAAGTGACTTGAAGACAGTACTTACTAAATGAGACGGTGCAAATTATCATTACCTTGTTGTTTTATGGAAGAAAGGGATCTTTCAAAATGTAATTATAACTTGAGGTTCCATCAATCAGTTTTTGCTGTTGAAACATTACAGGAACAATTAATATGCCATTTATCTGCCTTACTAACCTTGAAAGTTGAGCAATTTCAGTGGAGGTTATATTAAACATCAGATGACAAAGTTGTTCTTGAACTCTAACACCATTGTATCAAATATTCCATTTGCAGCAGTATGAATAAATATAGCAAGTTTCCACTATGAAATTATGTTATAATTCAATGAAAATGTCTAAATTTTCTTATATGTGGCCATATTTTCGCCTGCCAATGGAGAATGCTCAGGAAGAATTTTCAATATTGGAAAAAGATTGCTGGAGTATTTCTTACGGTTGCTACCATAAAGTTGTTACCAAAATATTACAAATGTTAATTTTCTGGAGAATTAGAAATAAAGAGTTTGGCTGATTTTATTTTTGCACCTGTTCATTTATAAATCCATTGTGTCCCATTTCTGCACTGATCTGTAAGTTCTAGAAGAGAAAAATGATTTTGGTCTTGATGCCCTGAAAAAAATACTGAGCCAGTTTGGCCTAGTGGTTAAGGCCACAGGCTAGAAACCAGGAAGTTGTGAGTTCTTATCCCACCTTAGCCATGAAATTCAGCTGGGTGACCTTGGGCCAGTCCCTCTCTCTCAGTCCAACCCACCTCACAGAGTTGTGGGGAAAATAGGAGGAGGAAGGTGCATTAAATATGTTCGTTGCCTTGAGTTATTTGTAAAAAGAATAATCTAGGTAGGATGTAAATAAATAAATAAATAAGTTCTCAAGAAGTTTCTGAGGTTCTCTCCATGCAGAGAGGAGGAGAACAAGGAAAGTGACAGTGGGCATCTATCATGAGTGTGGAGGGGGAGAAATGACAAAATGTGTGGTGCAATCCATACAGCAGACCTCATACTTTTTGTACATGCAGCCATGATATCCACACACACATGGGACAGAGCCAGAGTCACAATATACATTTTGTCATATAGACAAAAACTCCTGATTCAGCTGGTATCTCTGAAAATGCTTCTGATCTCCGTCCATAATGTCTGTTCTTATGAATTATTATGGTTTAACAGGTCTACATGTGACAAAGGTGGGATCTTAGTTTCAATTATTTTAGTGGTGCCTTTCTCTACTTTTTCAACTCTAAAACACCCTTTATTCATTTAAAAAATTAATCAATTATGTTTTTTTCATTTTTTTAAATCCTGGGAGTCCTTTCAGAACTTTTCCTTCCTCTGAAAAATGGCATGTTCAAACTGCCCAGGAAGCATCATATTTCCATAGGTGGAGCATACAACTTAGCAGTGCAATTACTTTTAATGTTTAGTTACATGGTGTAACACGTATCAGGTGGTAAGCATGGAGTTAGGTTGTGCCCTTCCATGGACTATTACCCATAAGTAAATAATGCAATTTCCAGTTATCAAGGAAAGCATCACATTTCAGCACAGAACTTGATTGGTTGCAGAATATCACATGACATAGTTATGGGAGAAAAGAAAGAAGGAGAAACAGAAAGACAAAGAGAGAGAAAGAAAAAAGACAGAAAGAGAAAGAGAGAAAGGAAAGGAAAGACAGAAAGCAAAAGAGAGTAAGAGAAGAGAGAAAGAAAGAAAAAGAAAGACAAACAGACGAGACAGAGAGAGAAAAAGAGAGGGAGGAAAAGGAACAATATTTTCCGCTCCAGAATGAACATCAGGTAATAATGAAAGAAAAGAACTCGGGATCTTTTGTGAAATTATATGTTGCATTGTGACCAAAATAAAATAAAATATTTGTATAATCTGGGTTTTTTTTCAGAGATCAGAATTACTCTCCTTTTCCCCTTGGGCTTCTGTTAGGACGATTGAAGCAAGAGGAGAGCAGAAGGCAAGTATCATTCTAGAAGAGATATATGAAGATAGGTACAAGCTCAACACTTTTTGTAAAACCCTCATGCAATTTTTTTATTTCCCACATTTGAATTTCTAGAAAGCAAAATTTTGGTTGATTTGGCCATGTTTACAGAACTGAATTTCCTTTATTTAAATCTATCTTCTATTTGAAATTCCTGCCACCAACAATTTGCTTAGTCTGAGGAAATAGCTTTTTGGACAGTACATTCTTTTCAACAATGTGTGATTTTTATTCTTGCTGCAGTTGTATTGTATTGATTTGTGGTCTGTTGTTTTAAATGGAAAGGATTCCATTCTTTCTGAGCTTAGTGCAAGCCTACTGAAAACAGGACTTAATAGTTATAATTAGCTTAAATCATTTCATTATAATTTGATTTTTATCTACTGTTTTTCTAGTTCTAGCACAATACATTTTTTTAAGTTTGCATTTTTATTTCTCTAGCTTTTTTTTCTTCTTCACAACAGAATAAAAAGAAGAAAAAAAGCACTTTCCAATTTTTCTTTAAGTTTCTTTCAGCCCTGTTTCAGGGAATGAATACATTTCTTCAACACATAAATACACTAAGGGAAAATGGTTGTTTATTAATCTAATAAATAATGCAGCAGTCCCTGGGGCAGAAATAAAAACAAACAGTTGAAAAACAACTCTTGCCTGGGTAAGAGGAAAAGCCGTTAATTTACAGGATACTTTTTGAAAACTATTATTTAGTTCATACTATGGAATCATCAATCGAGAAGCCGGTTTGGATTTCCCACACAAATAACTGAAACATTGGGCTGTCAAAGAGAAGCTGCATAATGTGATTAAATTATTGAGATTCCATGCCCCCATCCTTCTGCATTCTTCCACCAGCTCCTTGTTGTACTTTATTCCATTTATACAATAGTGAAAAGGGTGGAATTTAAACTGTTTAACACCTACACTCCCACTAAGTGGAAGAAAGACTCTTTAATGTGAATAACAAGTGTCAAGGGGTATTGGGAGGGGAGGGGGTCTCTCCCAACCCTGTATTTCTTTTGCAAGTTTCAACTGGGCACAAAGAAATTGGGGAGAGGCAGGGGGGTTGTGGGGCGCAAGATGAGGCCAATAGTGAGGGATAACAGTGAATTAATAATGGAGAAACCTGATTAGAATATCATTTGTCCTCATTAGCACAGTGTTCCCCAAAGGAGCCTGCTCCTTGAGTCCTGTTTACTTTGAAATACCAAAGAAAGAAACCTTATATCATTATTAACCCTTGGCTTTTCAAGGAGAGGTGGTAGACTGCCTATGGAGCCAGCTGAGGTTTTTTACTGTGGGGGGAGCAGCCAGGCACACAGTTGTGCACTGAAGCATTTAGTAGGGTTCTCTGGCCCCTGGCTATAAATCTCTCCCCTTGTCATGTTTAACTAAAACCCAATACCCATTCAACATGAAATCCATCACTGTTATATTGGGTGGGATAGGGGACAATGACAAAGTACTCACATTTGTGTCCAAGGGGAAAACACAAACAATCATTCTACAGGAAACCCATTCTAGTTACCCTGTGGAAACTGATCACCAAGGAGTGAGTGTCTTCCTTTCAGGAAAACATTAACCCTCCAATAAAGAATGGATGGCTCAAATCATCAGCTTACATTTTACATGGGCTGGAAAAGGATTAAGAAAGAGCTTTCAACTCAGATCTACTCTTGGTTCATTCACCTTTGCAAATTTCAAGAAGCATTTTTTCCAAAGGGTTAGAAAAAAGGTAGCAGGTTATCTCAAGTTTTACTGATTGACTTAACTTCTGCCAGATGTGCACTATTATTTATTCAGATGCTTTCTTTCTTTGCACCTCTATAAAAAAGGGAAAGGAGACGGGGAGGGAAATGATGGGTTATATTTAATAGAGCATTATATCCGGAGGGGAGGGGGGAACATAATGTCACAAGGAAAGTATGCAAGGCAAGCTGGTATTAGTGACGTCACAACACTCATCATAGTGATGTCATTGTGGTTAGCTAAGGATGACTATAAGAAGAGAGAGAGAAATTAGGAGAGAGGAGAAAGCAGGAAGGAAGGAAGCTTAAGAACTGGCACAATTAGGAGGGAAAGGAATATATTTAATAGTTATGAAATTAAACAAAAGGAAAAGAAGAAAAAAGGATTTCATTTGAGTTGGTGAATGGAAGAAGGGATTATACTTAAGAAAGGAAACAAAATATGCTACTGATATTATGTCATATGCAGGATCCAAAACCTCAATATCTTAGTTGCTTAAGCTTTACTGCTATCCCACAGATAATTCTCCAAGTACTGAATTCATGACATTGCTATGTAAGACATTCAACCTGTATTGGGACTTCTCATGGAACACTTGAGCTTCAGGGTCAAGATGCCCTCTCCAAACGCAACAGGCAAAGCAATCCAATCCTGAGTTCAGGTTATTCTGACCTTGAAGTCATCCAGCAGGTAGAAATGGAGGCAGCTGACAGCTGATGGGTCTGCTTCGTTACAGTTGTCTTTTCTCCCATAGAAAGTCATGAAAGATGAAAGGAAAAAAGATTTAGTTCACTGAGCAATTCATTTATATTCTCTCTGAGAACAAAGGTGTGACAGAAGGCTGTCACATAAGTACAGGGCCTGCTCTCACCACTCAGTCCAATTCTGAGGCATTTCTGAAACAATCAGATGGAAGAGATGTCAAATTCTCTCTTCTGATTTTGGAAGAGGAAAATGACATACCCTTTAATTTTTAGGATCCACCATATTAGGAACCACAGGACTGTGGCCTTCATGTGGTTTCAGAGTTTCCTGGTTTGTCTTGAAAGGCATTTCCAATTGTTCAGACCTTTCAGGAAAAAAAAAAAAGAATGCCCCTGATAGAAACTTGATAGTTCCTGAAACTACTTCACTGTATATATAGTCATCTAAAGTGTGAAGGTCTGAGAGTTTAGTTCCTGGTGGAAAATTTGAAGTCATAAAATAACATTTGAGGTGTCCCAATGACGATGAAATCAATAATGTGATGTCTTCCTGGTGGTCATTGTAACTGATCTTTGTTCTCTGTGGTCTTCATGACTATGGGCATATGTATTTTTTATAAATACAGATCACACCTATTGTCTGACGTAAAAAAAGATTTGCATAGTCACAGTTCCTAGTAGATGATTCTGTCCCATTCACTATTTTGTATATGCATAAAACCATGTACAGTATTTGGCCTCTACTCTTCCATCTTATCATTCTTCTCTTCACTTGAAACTGAAGTCTACTTCTTAGAGATTTACGATCTGCTCATTCATGGTTTCATTATTAGGGATTATAGGCTGGAGTAGAACCTCTGTGAATAATCCCCACTATTAAACAATTGTATTTTTGACTGGTTTTTTCCAAAACAATGAGAATTACCATTGCAACCTGTAAGTATGAGCTCTTATACTTTTTGCAAGACAAATGCCATTCATCTATAGACATTTCTGTGGTAAAGGATGGAAATAAAGTCAGTTGAACTGTCACTTGTCTGTCTCACCCACTCTTCTGCAAGTACTTGAAACAGTAACAGGCAAACAAAACAGAGATATATGTCTGAGCACAGCTTAAAAAATATAAGGGCCCTCTAGATTTAGATATTGGAAACAGCAATATAGGACTTATAGGGAAGAAATGAAGAACAGAAAATGGCAATCTTAATTCTGGCTTGTGATTCATCCAGCTTGGCATTTCACATGATGTACTCTGCCTGTAAGTCAAATAAGCAGGATGACAATATCAGCCTTGCCATACTCCTTTCCCAGTTTTGAACCAATCCGTTGTCCATGTCCGGTTCTAACTACTGCAGACAAATTTCTCAGGAGACAGGTCAGATGATCTAGTACCCCCATCATGTTGTGATCGACACAATCAACGGCTTTAGCCTAGTCAATGAAGCAAAAGTAGATGTTTTTCTGGAACTCCCTCACTTTTTCCATGATCCAGTGAATGTTGGCAATTAGATCTCTAGTTCCTCTGACCCTCTCTAGTTCTCTAGAAAATATAGAGGGGAAAGGGGAGTGCTTTCAGACTTGTAAGATTCTGTTTCTGTAACCTTACAATAAAGGAGATGGAAGCATCTTCGGGCAATTCTGGCTCTTTGGCTATGAAATGGAGATGAGCACCATTCCCTAGTGTTGGCCATGACTGGCAGGGGAAACCTTTACCTTTTAGTACTCATGGTTTTGGTTTGCTGGTTGGACTACCTTAAAGAACTGACAGTTAACTAATTATTGCTGTTGTCTTAAAGACAGTTTTCAAGTGTTGCATTCTATCTAGCATTGCTGTAAATCATTAGTTATGCAAATTCTTTATAGCTACATAATATCACATGTATTGCTATACAAAATGACTAATTTTCTTTGTTGGCACATCATGTAGTAGTCCACCTGGGAAAGTATGTAAATATCAGTTATTTGCAAGTGAGTGACAGATCATGAGTAAACCACAAGGTAGTTCAGGTAACTTTTTTACAAAAGCCTTTATGTAACTTCTCTGACAAGCTGCCAGTGAAAGGAGAGAGCATAAATGAATATAAAACTCTGCATGAACATTAAAAAAAACTTACTTGAATGGAATGCTGTGCAACTTATACAGATATTTAAGTAAACAAGATTTTTTACATTACATTATCCTGAGATCATACAATGGCACTTCATCATAATTTGAATGAAGAGCTACTTTTGAATGAAGCTTTGAACCTGTATCTTTTGAATCTTAATCCAACACTCAGACTATGGTGGGAATCCAATACTGTACAATGACTGGATTCACATTATACATTAGCCATGGTTAGTTTAAATACAGTTTGTTGAAAAAGCCACAGTTGTCTGGAATCTCATTATAAGATAACCATAAACTGTTGTGTACAATTCATAAGAACGGGTTCATCTTACAAGCTAAAGTCAAACAGAGAAAACCAATTATGGCTTAACATAAGACTAACCATACATGGATTGGAAAAAATCCAGATGCTCATGATAACATCAAGAAAACCTTTAACTCTTTTCTACCATTTAATGGTAGACTGGATTTTTAGTGCCCACATGTCATTTTCCTCCTGTAATCCTCCATTTTTATTATTACTGCAATTTTGGAATTGAATGCTCCTCTTACTGTAATTTTGTGTTGTGGAAAAAAAAAACTTTTCAAATATTGTTCTTTCCTCATTTTTCAAAGTCTTTGAAACGCAAATGGTCTACAGCAAATGTTGCCTTTCTCCATCTCCTTGGGTAGCCATTAATATAATTCTATAAGATTTTGGATTTCAATAGTTAGTTCTACAAGAGATAGGCAAACTCAATCACTCCTGGTGATGAAATGATTATTTAATTACTGTCAAGTTGCTTTTCAATATCACAAAGGAGGAAGGCAAGAACATACCCAATCAATGGTAATGTGCTAATCAATTGAGAGCAGTAGTGCTTGTATAAGCATAATTTGCATGGGAAAATCACATTATTTACCTAACAATCAGCTGTACATTCTCATGCCCGCAGTAGAAAATGTTTTGATGGTTGATATTAAGGAATCTTGAAAGGTAAGGCTAATTCATATAAAGTATCATTTAGAAATCTAAGCAAAGAAAGGGTCCTCAAACTGGATAGTATCAGCTGCAAACCACAAAAAAGGGAACTGGAATTTTTTGATTTTTTCTCTTGATGACATTTTTCTTCATATCCAAGAACTTTCTTCAGTTCCAACTAACTGGTGGAGGAGGGAGTTTAGTTAGAACTGACTGACCAGTTAGTTGGAACCAGTTAGTTGGAACTGAAGAAACTTCAAGAGAAAACCAAAAAAGTCCAGTTGCCTTTTGAGAAAGGCAATTATTATTTTTTTATTTTTTTTGCAATAATCATGACCTGGATGACTGTGAATCTCCATAGACAATCATCCACAAACAGCTAGGGAATAGGAGAACCTACATCCACATCCTGGAAAAGGAGGCCAACCAGAGTTAGAAGAAGATTTAATTAAATCATGTTTTGTTCTACTTTGACTGCAGTGATTACATGGACATTTGAATGTTCTTGCCAAAAGGATGGGAGTGATTTGTTATTGGAATATTTCTGTTGACTTTCTTATTTGCCCCATCTCTGGAATTCCCTGGTTCTTTCCCATCTGAATACTATCCAAATCCAGACGAGTTTGGCCTTTTTGGGGAACTGCCAAGGTCACTAGATGCTGCCATCTGCTATCATGATGGAAATTCTAGAGAAAGTTAATTGAAAGCCAGAAATGTGTGCAGGTGTACATTGGGCCAAAAAGTCTATCAGAAAGAGGAAGAGACAAGGACAGGCTCAGCAACAAACATAAAGGTAAGTGACATTGGATGACCTGCCTGATCCTACTGAGAAACAGGGTAAAGTTGATTTCTGGTTGCTATGAGTTTAGTGTCTAGGAGCACAGCAGGCAAGATGAAGAAGACAAAAAGTTTTGGGAAGAATGCTGAACAAGGCTAGGCAAAGTAAGAGGAAATAGAACTGGGGGTCCAGAGGAATTACAGCAACATCTTTGTTGTTCTTATTCCAAACCTCATCTGTAGCAGTTATTTTATACTTTTCCCTATACAGCTAAAGTTATATTACAGTTTTCCCCATGCTTGGGTTTTTTAAAAGTTTTGAGACTATAATTTTAGAAATAGTCACAGGAGAATGCTTGGATGCTAACACATTGAAGAATATCCCCTTGGTAAAGTTGTTTATCTGAAACCAAAAGCTCTGAAATGCTGGCCCAAATCCATCAGTGGTAATGAAGATGGTGTTCTGATTCCCTTCAATTGTATCCTTGCATCTTCCAGTAAGTCCATTTGTCCTTCACCAGCAATCTTCTAAAGAAGAGAAGACATATAATTCAACAGCCAAATGCAGCAGAATGACTGGATTCCTTGGAGCTGAAAGCCAGGAGAACAATGAGCTTGGTGGTAAGAAGGTCTTTACTCTCAATTCAGTGGTGATGGAAGTTCAAAGCAGAAGGGCTATTTCAGTGGCCAAAGAGTAGTGCTTGGAAATTACAGTAAAACGTTGAGTTGCCATATGAATGTCACAAAGCACTTTCCTTCTGATTAAATTCCTGGGAGTTTCTTTCTTTCTTTTTTTTCAAAGGGATTGGAGAACCTCACATGAAAGGATTGTTGAAGACAAAGCAAATGATGCTGCTCTTAACTTTTCTTAACAAGAAAAATATAGGGGGAGGTCGGAAAGATGCTTCTCAAATTTAAAGCACAATTATTCTCAACTGCCATCTTAAGAAAAGAATTCAGTAGTTGTACTGGAGCGTATTTTTTCATATTTGTTCTGTATACACCTCAATTTTTTCTGTCAGCTCAAAACAGCATACTTTAGTGTCTCACTTCACTGTACCCCACAACAGTTTGTGAGATAGCTAGGACTGAGATAGAATGACTAACCCCAGACAGTTCTTTGGTCAAGAAGGTTTTAAAAACCTTGTCTACATGGTCCAAGCCCAACAACACCATAGTGGCTTCCATTTTATGTAAGGTGGGGTGGCAAGCATTTGGACAGGAACACAACTTTAATTTTTGCATCAAGATGGATTGGGGAAAAGAGAGAAAGGAAAGAAGATAGAGAGATGCTTCGTCTTAGAATAAAAAGATTTTCCTTTTTATACACACAAACCCTTCTCTAGATGGAAAACTGTCGTATGAAGCATACACAAGAATAATGCAATGTTTTCATATTAAGCAGATGGAAGTTCTTAATAACTTAAAACATTTGACCTGAGCCTGGTGCTCTCCAGCTGTTGTCAGACCAACTTGCAGACCTCAGCTGAAGTCTCAGGTTGAGAATTACTTCTTTGCGTCGTAACAAACCGAAGCCAGTCAGCTGGCAGCTTAACTTGAAAACAGTTTTCTTTGGAGTAGCTAACAAGGATGCAAAGGAGGGGTTTGTAGAGAGAAGGGGAGATGATCTGGACAGAACAATGCAAGAACTATTATATAAACAAGAAGGGATGAAACATTTTTTAAGTCCTGAAAAATGAGACAATATTTGGAGGTGGCTCAGGCGAGCTCTTTCTCCCCACCACAATTTTTTGGTGGTCATGTGACCACATTTTAAGCGCTCAGCAACTGGCTTGCATTAGGGCTGTTTGCAGCACCTCATGGTCATATGACCACAGCTGACCAGTGTTTCTGCAAAAGCCAGCCCATAGCAAACAATGGGTTCATTCAACGACTCTCACGTTTGCTCAATGACCGCGACAAAAAAGGGTCGTAAAATTATTTAGTCACATGATGATTCACTTGTTGGAACTTTATGACAGCAATTGCCAAGCTCAATTACTGTTGTAAGCTGAGGAATGATCATAAGTGAAGGACGACTTGTAATAGACGAGACACAAACTCAGGCATGCATGTGTTTGTAAACACATTGCACTAGAGCTAATAGATATATGTGTAATACATGCTTACTTGCATCATGTAAACTGATTTTATTATGATTTGGGGATCCAATTCTTTTGGGAGAAGAATTTGATCTGGAAAGCTGAATCAAATACCCCGCCCCATATTTTTTTTCGACTGTTTCGACAATCTCAGGGAGCAATTCACCTCCTTGAAGGTAAGACAAAGAAGCTTTTCATAATCCTATCGTCTATACAAATATATGTAGACCTAAGCATTCCAAATATAAATATGAAGCTGTTGTCCCCCCTTTACTTTTAAAAGTATAACTATTTGTATGGCCTAGGACAAATGTTAAAAGATCTTTCTTGTCCAGATGTTAAAGGGGGTGGATGGGAAGAAAGGGTAAACTATGCAAAAGGTTTACTCCGTCATTTTGAAAGATAAATGTATTTTCATCAAGTTTGCTTTAAAATTACTTCTAATTTATCTGCTTCTTAGGCATGCATTGAGGTAATATGATCATCAGTAATGTGCAAAAGAAAGATATATACTTTTTTAATTGTAGCCAGGAGGAAAAAAAAAACAGCACGGAATAACTTAATCGTTGCTAATTATAATATCACTGTGGTAATTACAATAGATTTTGATTGTCTCATTTTCACACCAGAGGAGGGAAGTGGATTAGCTTTTCCTTTAATACATATTTGTTTTTGAGAGAGGAACTGACAATTACACTAATTGTAGTCACAGCTTGAAACTTTGTTTTTAAGGAAAAATTTGTCTACATGTCACACAGCATAAACGCTTCCTTTCTGTTTCGTTAGGTGCAAATTAAAGACACATTAATTGCTTTGTTCAGCATGACAATGCTAAAATCGACAAAGGCAAATCAGGATGAGGTCTATCAGAGTCCCATCAGCTGGGAAATCATGGTCGGTCCCAAAATGCTTTCTGTGGGGCTAGCAAGGAGCTTGTTGGATGGAGAACAGAGGAGGAAAGAAGAAGAACAAAGTAGAAGAGGAAGGAGAAAAGTCCATCACTCATTTGCTTTCAGAAGTAAAAGGCAGATGGATCTTCTCTGGACCTAGTATCAGAGATGGCAGTGCAGGAATTTTGAGGGAACAGATGCTTTACACCCCAGGATAAAAATCATACATTCGCGTGAAAAGAATCATCTCAGATTGCTACAGGTCACAGAAATTGTCCTGCAAGTTTTAAAAACTGCAGTTTTCTCATGCAATTGGCTTTAGAAATTCCATCCAAGGAGAAGAATACTGGAGAAAGGTTCTCCTAGGGTAGACACATCTGTCACACAGGTGGGAAAGTTACAAGAGCAGACTTGTGCCATTGCAATGTGAACTCTGCCTCTTTTGTATGGACATTCATTTTGAAGAGAGCATCAGATCCTGCGGACACCAGGATCAAAAATCCCTGCACCTCTTCAGCTTGACTAGTCAAGTGTGGAGAGGGATCGAATAGATGAAAAGAAGATCGTCTTTTTTCTTATGCTGGAGTTGCAGCTTCCCACATCTCGAGGAGAGATGCCATATGGGTTTCTTTTAGCAGCAGGGCTCCTGCACTAATTATGATGCCATCAAGTCTTTTTAGACTCCTATCGACCACACAGTTCGATTTTCTCCATGAAAATCTGTCCCCAACTTGGTCTTCCAATGGTGTACTCATCACTCCTGTAACTGGGTTCATCCACCTTATTGCTGATTGTGAGACTCCAAGATAGCTGGAAAATATTTTCTTTCCTTGGAGAAATAGTGATGTCCACCCAGTTGCTTCAGCCACAACTCCAGGGGAGAATTCTGAAAGCTATTTGTAATTCAGCTTGACATTGCTTTAGTAAGGGCTGTTTCTTATTCTAACTATGGCAGA